>PITA01009676.1:0-30702 GCA_004023965.1 Spilogale gracilis | reverse complement strand
TAAAAAAAATCCTATTAGGGGCGCCTGGGTGGCTCAGTTGGTTAAGCCACTGCCTTCGGCTCAGGACATGATCCCGGAGACCTGGGATCGAGTCCCACATCGGGCTTCCTGCTTAGCGGGAAGCCTGCTTCTCCCTCTCTCACTCCCCCTGCTTGTGTTCCCCTCTCTAGCTGTGTTTCTCTCTGTCAAAATAAGTAAAATCTTTAAAAAAATTAAATTTAATTTAATTTAAAAATCCTGTTATTGTATTATTGAGTCATTCAAATACTTTAAAGTTAGATGTGTTGGGGCGCCTGGGTGGTTCATTTGGTTAAGCGACTGCCTTTGGCTCAGGTCATGATCCCGGAGACCTGGGATCGAGTCCCACATCGGGCTCCCTGCTCGGCGGGAAGCCTGCTTCTCCCTCTCTCACTCCCCTTGCTTGTGTATGCTCTCTGGCTGTGTTTCTCTCTGTTAAATAAATAAAATATTTAAAAAATAATAATAAAGTTAGATGTGTTAATAAGATATCAGATACTGATGCCTCCTACGAGACAGCCCGAGGCTCTCCTTCCCATTAATTCTCAGCTTGCTTTTCCAGTGGGGCCCTCCCCAGCTGCTCTAGCCAGAAACACATCTGTCTTCACCCTGACTTTATTTTCTTCTTTAGTACTTATCATCATCTAACTTAAGATATATTTTATTTACTATTTACTTAACTCATTCTCTCCCTCTATGAAAGCAGAGCTTTGTCTATTTTATTCATTGCTGTATTTGTAACATCTAGAACAGTACCTAGCACTGGATGGATGGACTCAACATTTTTTTGCTGAATGCATAAATAAATGTTATTTACTATTATAATATAACAGTTGCTACTTTTAAAAGAGTGGCATCTAATAACCAGAATAAAGGCAGCCTTGTTTTCAGGATGTTTTTTCCAGCTCCAGATTACAAGAAAGGTCCACCTTTGGTAGGTACACTCTACCAAAAATAATAAATAAATGAGCATTCCACATTGGCAATTATGACACAGTCTGAAGTCTGACCTAAATCAGGGGATTTAATTTCAGGATGACAAGAGGATCAGAGAAACACATTATTCTCAAGGGGTTTCAGTCTGGGTTTGGGTGATCAAAAGTGTAAGCAAAGGTATCTTGAAGGCTTTTTTACTGGAGTAGCACTAGTCTGAATGCAACCAGGTGTCTTTTGCTTCTTCAGCACAAATTACAATGAATAGCTCTATGATCAAATACTACTCTGGTTCTAATCTACATTCCAGAAGAAACTCCAGAATCTCTCTCTTGGGGCTTCTCTTCTATTATACCGGAATTCCAGCGGCTGACGCAGGGTGAATGGGGGTGGTGGGGAGCATTCAGGGAGATGCCCACTCCAGAGGGGGAAGGCCACTCTGATGTCTTGTCTCCCTCTCCAGGTCTCAGTTCTCAGTTCTCTGTGTCTCACACTCAGCCCACCCCAGGCTCCAGCCCACTCAATAGCATTGTGGTAAGATCGGTTCTGTAGTTCACCTTCGTGGATCAAAACCACTGTCTTGTTTTGCCTTCCGAAGATCAGAACTATCTTTCCAACTACTGATAAGCAGGATCTTTCTACCCCTCCTTCCCTTGCTCAATCTTGGTTGATCACTTCCGGGAAGCTCAAACCCAGAAACTCAAAGAAACCATTTACTTTCCTGCTACCAACTTTCTCTCCCTATCCTCTACGCCCACTAACACACTAACACACACACACACACACACACACACACACACACACACACACACAAGGGCACACTCATTTATTTCACCAGATTCCTGTATTCCTATATCATAAGTAGTCTTTGCTGGCAATTGTATTAAGCTTGCTCTCAAGTAGCTCCACTTACCTGTTTACTCTTCGGAAGTAATGCTTTCTCATCTCATCAATTTTTCACCTCCAGTGACCCCCTCTTCCCCCACCTCTAGCCTTGCGGTAGTGAGACTGAGGACCCCATGTCCTTGCTGGCTGTCAGCCACTCTTGGCGGCTAGAGGTCGCATGTATGTCTTGTCACGTAACCCTCTCCTTTGTCGAGCAAACTAGAACACGGCAAATCCTTCTTGTGTTTCCTGTGATTGGTAAGTGGCAATCAACCACAGTTTGCCTACACCAAAAATCTGGTGATATTTCTTAACTCTGTCTATTCAATTCTATCTCCATAGTATGTATCAAATTTATCCACTTAGTCTCCTTCCAACCGTCCCTATTCAAGTCCGAGATGCCATCATCTGCCACCTGATATTTTGCAATAGTTCCTTTAACGATCCTCCTTGCTGCCCTACCTCCTCATAATAGAATCTCCTCACTGCATCCAGAATGGTTTTTCTAAATCTTAGATCTGGTCTGATTTATTTTAATTGCCTTCCTAATTCCCTGTTATCCTCACGATAAAGATCAAATTCCTTAACATAGTTTACAAATGACATTCCTAATCTAGGCCCTATTTATCTTTCTGATTTCATCTCTTGTTCCTCTCTTTACCTGATCCTCAATACAGAATAGAAGAAAATCCAGAATCTCCCTCTCGGGGCTTCTTCTAAATTATTCAAAAATTTTCTCCTTATTTCTCTGCTCCAGCCTTTCAGAACTACTTTTTATTCACCCGACATGCACTCCCACCCACCACCAAGCCTTTAGTTAGGCAGGTGGTTTCATTTTCCTGGAGTATTATGTCTTCTCCATTGGCTTTCTTTGATACCACTTTAGAAAACATGTTTTTAAGAAATCTTCCCTGCGGGACACCTGGGTGGCTCAGTGGATTAAGGGTCTGCCTTCACCTTGGGTAGTGATTCCAGGTTTCTGGGATGGAGTCCCACATTGGGTTCCTTGCTCTACGGGGAGCCTGCTTCTTCCCCCTCTGCCTGATGCTCCCCCTGCTTGTGCTAGCTTACTCTCATTCTCTCTATCTCTGGCAAATAAATAAAATCTTAAAAAAAAAAAAAAGAAAGAAATCTCCCCTGACCTGTCAAAGCCTTCACTAATGCCATTACATTGTCCTTACTCCACCTAACGGTGCATTATGTTCTGTTATCAATGCACATCAACTCGTACTTCCATCAGACTATAAGCCCTTTGAGGTAGGGACCCCATCTTGTTCTTTAGTGTATCTCTGGTATTTAGAAGCTGACAATGTCTCTGCCAGCTCAGTAGGGAGTAGAAAGCGGAGATTTCCCAAGTTGGGCAAAAGAGCTGGCCCTCGTATGCCTTGCTTAGACATTGGTGGAGACCCCTCCAAGAAGAATAGGACCTCAGCTTAGAGCTGAAGCCAACTCTGAACAAGCCAACAAGTGAAGCAGTCAGGGGAGCACACCAGGAGCAGGCAGGTGACCAACAAGTCCTTTTTTGAAGGGGAATCTGAGCAGCACATCTCCCCAGCTATCATACCAACGAAGATATTCCAAAGTGTGTTCCTTGGCTTTGAAAACAATATCAAACGATAAGTTTTAGGGACACCTGGATGGCTCCATCAGTTAAGCACCTGCCTTCAGCTCATGTCAAGCTGGAGCTGGGGCTTTCTGCTCAGCAGGGGTTCTGCCTCTCCCTTTCCGGGCCCCCAGCTCATGCTCTCTCTTGCTCTTTCCTGCTCTCTCTCTCAAATAAATAACAAAAATCTTTTTAAAAATGGGTTCTAGGGGCGCCTGGGTGGCTCAGTTGGTTAAGCGACTGCCTTCGGCTCAGGTCATGATCCTGGAGACCCGGGATCAAGTGCCACATCGGGCTCCCTGCTCGGCGGGAAGCCTGCTTCTCCCTCTCTCACTCCCCCTGCTTGTGTTCCCTCTCTGGCTGCGTTTCTCTCTGTCAAATAAATAAAATCTTTAAAAAAAAAAAAAGACAATATATATTAACATACAATCAACAATATATATTACCAATATTTATCAATAATATCATGTATTAAGTATGTATCTCCCAAGGTAACTATTTTTTAAAAGATTTTATTTATTTATTTGGCAGAGAGAAACACAGCTAGAGAGGGAACGCAGGTAGGGAGAGTGAGTGAGGGAGAAGCAAGCTTCCTGCTGAGCAGGGAGCTTGATGCGGGGATCAATCCCTGGACTCTGGGATCATGACCCAAGCTGAAGGCAGATGCTTAACGACTGAGCCACCCAGGCGCTCCTTCATTTTATTAACATAATTTTTTAGAATTTCTAAATGGGCTATTTTTGACCCAATATTGTCTTCTAACAAATTGTATAGGAATAATAAAAGGTAAATCACTGTCCTAATATGCTAATATAATCTTATTTGAACTCATGCAGCCCAGACCCAATAAAATGTTGATCACTTCATGACAATTTGATAAACTAAGTAAAATGAACGAATTTCATGAGATATAATGTGAAGAAAATTCTTGAATTTTTACTTTTAGCATTTCATGTGTATATTCAACTTGCTAACTATATATTTTAAAATGAGATTTGGCAGACTCTAAAAACAAGTTATCCTTCTTCAGAAACCAGAGTAGTAGAAACAAGCACAAATGTTTAGGAAAAATAGTTTAGATGAGGCAAGTTGTTTCATGAAGGCTAGATTAGAAAATTCCATTTTAGGGCACCTGGGTGGCTCAGTGGGTTAAAGCTTCTGCCTTCAGCTCAGGTCATGATCTCAGGGTCCAGGGATCGAGGCCCGCATCAGGCTCTCTGCTCAGCGGGGAGCCTGCTTCCTTCCCTCTCTCTGACTGCCTCTCGCCTACTTGTGATATTTGGAAGATGATATTTGGAAGACAGAAATTATTGATGAGAATAAAATTATTGTTGGGAGGTGTGGTCAAACTAATTTCGTCCTATAGGCACCTACTAAACATTAACTGCATACAGAACTCTTCAAGGTGTGTGAAGTATCAGGATGCACACACTAGAATCTTGCCTCTTATAGTTTGCATTTTAGTGAAGAAGAAAAGGACACATGGAAACTTTACTGAGGGAGAAGCACATAACAGTGAAGAATGAATGTGGTGTGAGCATGACCTATCAGAAGTGAGAGGAGGAGATTTTAACAAAATGGGTTTATTTTGTGAAGGTTTGTGATGAGGACACTTATCAGGAGAGCCTCCGAGTTCACAGATTTTTATGGGCGCCACATAGTGCTGTTATCTACAGACACAGTGTTGTATTGGCCTCGAAACACAAAGGATATGCAATTGCCTTTTGAAGTTGTGGTTGAAAAATGGATCTTATCATCACCATCAGCATCAAAAAATGATCACTATGCTGCTATCAATCCATGATTATCATGTGAGATTCCCGGGGATGTTCACACCTGTCAGGGAATACTGCCTCAGGAGTCCTATCACCTCGTTCAGATCCCTAAACTCTAGCTTAACACACTTCAGATAGTTCTCCACATAATGGTTAACTTCCTCTCAGAGTGGTGGTTTGTGTATCAGGAGAGTAGTATTCGTGCAGTCAGCACTTAACTAGACGATTTCTAGACGTCAGGCTTCTCTCAAGGAGTTCATCTTTTCCTCTAGAGCACAAAGTCCAGTCTGCAATTAAATATGTGCTTGTATGATTATCTATTTGAAGTCTGGCTCCTGCATTGCACTGTAACTTCCTCGTGGCGGTATAATATATTGGCTAACAGTACTGTGAAGTCACACTACCGGGGTTCAAATCCTTGCTGTGCCACCTACTTGCTGTGTGACCTTAGACCAATTACTCAACCTCTCTGTATCTGAGTTTTATTATCTGAAAAATACCTACCTTGTATGGCTGTTGTGAATATTAAACAAAATAGGGTCCATAAAACCCTTGGTATAGTACCTGTTACATAGAAATGCTTGATAAATGTTACATATTTCCAGGGCAGGAGTCATTTCTCCTTTGCTATCCAGTTCATTCCTTGTGCCTGATACCCACTGGTGCTCAAGAAAACAAATTAATTGGGGCGCCTGGGTAGCTCAGTCTTTAAGCATCTGCCTTCAGCTCGGGTCATGATCTCAGTGTCCTGGGATGGAGCCCTGTGTTGGGCTCCCTGCTCAGCAGGAAGCCTGCTTCTCCATCTCCCACTCCCCCTGCTTGTGTTCCCTCTCTTGCTGTTGTCTCTCTCTGTCTCCCCCTGCTTGTGTTCCCTCTCTTGCTGTTGTCTCTCTAAAACAGGGGCACCTGGATGGCTCAGGAGTTGGGCCTCTGCCTTTGGCTTGGGTCATGACCTCAGGGTCTTAGGATCCAGTCCCACATCAGGCTCTCTGCTCAGTGGGGAGCCTGCTTCCCCCTCTTTCTCTGCCTGCATCTCTGCCTATCTGTGATCTCTCTGTCAAATAAATAGGACCTTTAAAAAAATAAAAAATAAAAACAAATTAGTTCATGTTGGTCCCATTAGTAGAACACAGAGCAGATACTGAAAGCGCAATTGAATTCTTTAATTCATGCAACAAAAATTTGAGTGCCTACTGTGTGCCAGGCAGTGCCAATACCAGCAATCAATAACATAGTAAAAAAAATCCCTGTTCTTAAAAAATAAATTAAAAAAAAATCCCTGTTCTTGTGAAGCTTATAATATAATGGAAGAAAGACACACCAAAAACATAGTGTGTGTAGAAATGCCATACTATTTTTAAAGGTGGCAAGTGCTAAAGGACAAAACAGAAGGGAGACTGGGAGTGCAGAGAATGGGTTGCGTGTTTACACAGGGTAGTTAAGGTAATCCTCCTTGAAAAGGGACCATTCAGGAAAAGAGTTAAAGGAGTTGAAAAAATAAACCATCTAATTATTGAGGTAGTTCATAGCCCATGCAAAGGACCTGAGGTGGGAACATGCCTGGCCAAGGAACAGCAAAGGGCCCAGTGGGATTGGAGCACAGGGAGTAAGAGGGAGAGCATAGCAGACCAGGTCAGAGAGTTAATGGCAGGACGGGAGGGGGCACAGATCATATGGGACTCCATAGACCACTGTGAGAACTTGGGCTTTTACTGAGTGAGATGGGAGCCAGTGTTGAACGAAATGACATGATCTGTCAGACATTGGTGTAGATATGGATTTAAGAATCAGTCTGGTCTGGGCACCTGGGTACTCGGATAGTAAAGCATCTGTCTTCAGCTCAGGTCATGATGCCAGGGTCCTGGGAGCGAGACTTCGGCTCAGCGGGGAGCCTGCTTCTCCCTCTGCCAGCCACTCCCCCTGCTAGTACTTTCTCTCTCTCTCTCAAATGAATAAATAAAATCTTTAAAAAAAAAAAAAAAAAAAAAAAAAGCTTTTTGTCTGAGCAACTGAAAGAGTGAGGTTGTTATCAAGGCTGTGAGTGGGCAAAACAGGGGATATGAACATCCAGAATTCAGTTTTGGACACACTAAGTTGGACTTTCAAGAAGAGAGGCTGAGTTAAGCATTTCAGAATACAGGCATTTTGACCGTCCTCTAGATGAGTAAATCCAAACTCTCTCAGGACTGTTTTCTCTGAAGGGAGAAAATCATATGGAGGACTTGAAAAAAAAAGAGGTCTTTTAGATCCTTCTACCTTTCCTTTACTCAGCTGGCATTTATTTTATTGAGGGCCTTATATGTGTCAGGCAGTCCTAAAGGTTCTGATAAAAACGCAAAGAAGAAAATAAAACAGGGGCGCCTGGGTGGCTCAGTTGGTTAAGTGACTGCCTTCGGCTCAGGTCATGATCCCGGAGACCTGGGATGGAGCCCCGCATCGGACTCACTGCTCAGCAGGAAGCCTCTTTCTCCCTCTCTCACTCCCCCTGCTTGCGCTCCCTCTTTAGCTGTGTTTCTCTGTCAAATAAATAAATAAAAATCTAAAAAAAAAAAAGAAAGAAAGAAAGTAGAACAAAACTCTGCCCTCACCAGACATGTCTCATTTTCTCTGACTCCATGATTCTGCAGAATGCCCCACCCAAAGGGAGAGCTAAAAATCTGAGCCTTCCCAAGGGTTAGTCCTGGAATTAAAAAAAAAAAAAAAAATCAATGAGCTGTTACGAACGTGTTTCTGGTATCCTGTTTGTTTGTTAACCGTCCCATAGAGAATGTGAACCAGGTAGTCACTGTGACTGCTTGCTAGAGCATCAACATGGGAGAAATCAAGACGGAACAGAATTGTCACCAGCTGCCTTTTCTAGGAAGCACCCTGGAAGAAATTGCCAGAACGTGAGTTTCCTAGTTAAGAGGAAAAAATGTTGCAACTACTCAAATCAATACATGGCTGCCTCTATCATCCCCGTGGCCACATGTGTGGAAATCTCCTGGCAGCACAGCCAGTATTTGTGCTAACATTAGCACACTCAAGGAAAATCAAAATGTGCTGTTTACGGTTGTCAGGCCCTCTTAAAAGCCTACCCCCTCCTACCACCTCTTAGACGAGATTGACGTATCTGCAGGGTAATGGAGAGAACGCAAAGCCCTCTTTCATCGGCAAGGACTATGACTGAAACACTCTATAGAATAACCTCCCCAGATAATTGTATACCCTGTCTGCCTGGATTAACAAACAGAAGATTGAGTAATGACAGGAAACCCAGTAGATGACACAGACAACCTTTCTGGATCTCAGGTCCTAAGTACTTGGTGTTCCCTCCATCTGATACCCTATTCCCTTAGATATTTACTTAGCTGACTGCTTCTCACCCAAGCTCCTGAAGCTCTTCATCTCAGAAAGCCCTTCCCTGGGACTCCTGGGTGGCTCAGTCGTTCAGCGTCTTCCTGTGGCTCGGGTCAAAATCCCAGAGTCCTGGAATCCAGTGGGGAATCAAGCTCCCCGCTCAACCAGGAGTCGGCTTCTCCCGCTGACCCTCTCCCCACCTCTCTCTCTGACAAATAAATAAATAAAATATTTAAAAGAAAGGCCTTCCCTGATCATATCTTCTACAGCAAGGATCTGACACCAGCCTCCCAACAGTCTGCCCTTCTGATACAACTGCATTTGTCACTCTGATATGGTCTTGATTACTCATTTTCTTTCGAGTTTATTTGAATATAGGCTCCCTGAGGGCAAGCGTGCCCGCCAGCCTGACTCGCCGGCAGCGGTGCCCCCCCCCCCCAACAGTACCCAAGAAATATTTATTATCCAGGGAGCAGATCCTTGACCTGGATTATTTGGGTGGGGGTAAACAGTGCCTGAAGCCTGAAGAACACTTTTCAATCGCTCCATTTCCATGGGTTAAATCCCTCATAAGCAAGTCAAAAGTAAGAATTGTGGCGAATATCCAGAGAATTCAGGTGCAAAAACCCACTT
This sequence comes from Spilogale gracilis, assembly GCA_004023965.1. Taxonomy (NCBI): domain Eukaryota; kingdom Metazoa; phylum Chordata; class Mammalia; order Carnivora; family Mephitidae; genus Spilogale; species Spilogale gracilis. Next base: position 21,516 of record PITA01009676.1, on the reverse strand, counting down.
TGACTTCAAATATCCATTTCAAGAGAAAGCGAATCTTCCCAGTTCCTTCCGCGGTTCTTGAATTGGGCTAGAAACAGCTTAGTTTCCACCGACAGTGGGGAACAGGCTTTTTCTCCTTCCTCAACCATTTGAAAATTTCAGATTAGTGAGGCTCTAATAAATTATGGGCTGCGTGCAGACTGTTTTAGGTTTTGTTTTTGTTCTTTACTCTTTACTTTAAAAAAGGAATTAGACCAGAGAAGCCTTGGTTCTAGACTCGATTTAGACTTGTCTGCACCTCAGTTTCCAATATTTTTTAATTTGACAAGCTTTAATATGTATTCTAAATTTTAAAGAATCTGAAAATTACATATTTTTCTATAATGCTAAAAAATTAATGAGAAAGATTCTATCTCACGGGGAGCAGGGAGGGGAATAGCTCTTTTAAAATCATTTGTTCGGGTGCCTGGGTGGCTCAGTCATTAAGTGTTCGCCTTCAGCTCAGGTCATGATCCGGCGTAGGGATCCCTGCTGGGCGAGAAGCCTGCTTCTCCCTTTCTCATTCCCCCTGCTTGTGTTCCCTCTCTTGGGCTGTTTTTCTCTCTCTCACATAAATAAATAAAATATTTTAAAAATAATAAATAAGTAAATAAATAAAATCATTTCATAAGTATATTTACTCATCTGATCAATTTTGTTCACCACAAAGTATTGAAGATTGATGTAAGCAATGACCTAACTGAGAGGATTTTGTAATTATTATTTACAAACCAAAATGATTCAGTTGGATTAAAGAGATAAATATACAATAACAACAGATAATATTTATCTGCTATCCTGTACTATGTGTTTCAAAGTGTCTTAATCCCTACACCAGCTTTATAAAGTAGGTAATAATATAGCCATTGTACGGATAAAGAAACTGAGGCACAAAGGGATTCATGATCTTGCTTCCAGTCACTCAGCTTGTAAATGCCATGTGAAGATTTGAATGGAATGCATGGCTCCAGAATTCACCTACTTCATCACTATGTTATACAATCTCTGAGTACAGGATTTTTCAAATCCTCAATGGGGGAAGATACTGCAAGTCTTAAAAAAAAAAAAAAAGGAAATTAACAAATGTTTTGTTTGTTTGTTTTTAAATATTTTATTTATTTGACAGAGAGAAACACAGCCAGAGAGGGAACACAAACAGGGGGAGTGAGAGAGGGAGAAGCAGGCTTCCTGCCGAGCAGGGAGCCCGGTTTGGGACTCGATCCTGGGTCTCCAGGATCATGAGCTGAGCCAAAGGCAGTCGCTTAACCAACTGAGCCACGCAGGTGCCCAACTAATGTTTTGATACATGGATTCTTCTACTTAAAAATGAAAATGGCTCTGTGTCAGAAAACAACATACAACTATCTTAATTTAAAAGACAAATAATATGCTGCGAAAATCCTTGCAACATTTATGACAGACAGGCTAATACTCCTTTTATGTAGGTCCTTTTATTTTTATTTTTTTAAGATTTTATTTATTTGAGAGAAAGAGAGTGTGAGAGAGCATGAAAAGGGAGAAGGTCATAGGGAGAATCAGACTCCTCGTGGAGCTGGGAGCCCGGTGCTGGACTGGATCCTATGACTCCAAAACCATGGCCTTGAGCCAAAGGCAGTTGCTTAACCAACTGAGGGGTTGGTTATATAGGGCCTTTTAAATAAGAAAAGGGCCAATACCAGAAAAGAAAAATGGACAAAGAATATGAATGTACAATCCAAAAGGAATAACTACTCACTGCAAACAAAATCTGAAAGTATCTTCAAACTCTTAGCTATCAGATAAATGCAAAAACCAAGAACAACAAAATTTATGTTTTTCACACTAATATTTTTACTAAGGAAGCTCATGGTAATACAAATTGACACACCTTTCTTGATTTTTTTTTCAGTGACTACCTGGAAATATAAAAGTAGTCATTCATGAATGTGGAAATATTGATAATTGTGAAAATGTGGGTGAATTTTGAAACTCAGTGATAGGAATGTAGGGGTTCATTGTATTGGGCTCAACTTCTGTGCCTGAATTTTTTTCGTACAAAAATATTTTCAAGAAAAAGATTTTAATTTAAAAACATGTAATGTTTTTTTAAAAAACATTTAATAATTTCAATGCAACAACTCAAAAACCTTTTGTACAGGATTACTCATCTTAGCCTTACTTAGAATAGCAGAAAAACACCAAAAACACATTTCTAGCAATAGAAATGTGTTTTTAAAATAGTCGTGCCAAATCGCTAATATGGAATATTAAGAGACTGTCAAAAACCATATTTACAAAGAATGTTCCATGACACAAGAAGATATTTCTGGTAAAATATCAAGTAAAAACAAACAGAAACCAAAATACTTTGTTTTTCAAAAATATATTTACGTCTCCAATAAGGCTGAAAGAAAAACATTCTCAAATTAGCACACATTTTCTTTGATTATGGAATTATAATTTTTACAAAATTTTTGCACTTTAAAAAACATTTTCTATATTTTAATAGTATTCATACAGTAATATTATAATGAGGGCAGAATATAATCTAAACACTGAAGACAGAAAAAAAAGGGGGCTCCTGGGTGGCTCAGTCGTTAAGCGTCTGCCTTTGGCTCAGGTCATGATCCCAGGGTCCTGGGATCTCTGCTCCGTGGGAAACCCGCTTCTCCCTCTCCCATTCCCCCTGTTTGTGTTCCCACTCTCATTCTTTGTCAAATATATAAATAAAAAAATCTTTAGAAAGAAAAGAGCAAGAAAGATAATCACAAATGAAAGTAATTCTATTTGAATCTATTTAGTTGAGTTTCCCTCAAAGTGCTACTGTCCTAAAGAGATGTGTACCCTAAACCTGACCACATCATAAGAGAAATCATTCAGAGCCCACAGATCTGGAAAGGAGTCTTCCGTTGATCAGATTCTAGCATTTCAGAAGTACTGGCATTTGACCAAACACAAAGCATTTCAGACTCCAAGCTCAACGGACGTGGGGCTACCATCTGAAAACAAGGTGTCAAGCCCGTGCAGGAGAATGGAGTGGAGTTGTGCCACAGGTGATGTAATCCAGCCTGAATAGCCTTCCCAGATCTGAGGCCCAGGGAGACTGCTGGCTAGCAACACATGTGTGGGCCTGGCTGGCTTTTCCACTGAACACATTGCAAGATTATAGAACACTCTCTGGAGGATTGGGGCTTTCTAAACAACAAAAATAATTTTGACAGCTGATGATAGAAATAATCATTCCGCCTTGTAGTTCATTAGTATCAATTCCCACTCTCTCTCTCTTTTTTTAAAATTTTCTTTCAGAATGGAAAATCTGCATGACCCAACTCAGCAAGTCTGTGTTATCCTTTTTTCCTGTGGTTGGGGATTGAAGGTTCAGGTTTGAAGATCCACAAGATGGTTGCAGTTGTGTGATAAAGGCTCTGCGTCTCCAGATGGAAGAAATTTGAGAAAATTCAACAGGATGTCAAAATGTTTATAAGAAATATGAGATGAGAGAATTGTGTGATACAGAACAGGTAGACAAAATAAACGAATTTAGTCCTTTGCCACTTCTTAGGTCTCATTACAGATCTTTTAACTCCTTCAACTGTGTGCCTGAATTTCTTCAACCAGCGGGAGAGTTGAGGTTTAGTCAAAAGCGTACACAAAGAACGGGTGGAAAACCTTGTCTGAATGATGTAGGACCTACTGCTTCTTCCAGTCCTGCACATCCCACTGCTGGGTGCTCCAGGCACTTCCTTCAGCATCATTTGCCAAGGGTAGTGCCCAGCTTGCAGGAACTCTAACCTTGTAAGCTTTGCAGGGTCCAGGGACATTCACATGTCAACTCCTTGACAAACAGGACTTGGACACTGAGGGGTTCTATGTTAAGGTACATTTGAAGGGTGAAAACCCAGTTGACTCATAAGAGGAATGTAATTTTTAGGATACAACTAGTCAAATTATTCCTAAGAGAATTTGAAGAAGTGGGGGTGAGAGGGGAGGAGGAGGAGAAGCAGAAGGGAGATTTTATTTTATTTTTTTTTAATATTTTATTTATTTGACAGAGAGAAACACAGCCAGAGAGGGAAAACAAGCAGGGGGAGTGAGAGAGGGAGAAGCAGGCCTCCCGCCGAGCAGGGAGCCGGATGTGGGACTCGATCCTGGGTCTTCGGGATCATGACCAGAGCCAAAGGCAGTCACCCAACCAACTGAGCCACCCACGTGCCCCCAGAAGGAAGATTTTAAATCACAGCTGAAAAATCAAATCCTTTATGGGGTGCCTGGGTGACTGAGTCTAATCCTTTACACCTTTCTCCTATGACATGAGCATTTTTAAAATGTCATCTTGGTTATCTTGACTCAGATTTTTTTTAAGATTTTATTTATTTATTTATTTATTTATTTATTTATTTATTTGACAGAGAGAAATACAGCTAGAGAGGGAACACAAGCAGGGGGAGTGAGAGAGGGCAAAGTGGGCTTCAAGGCCACAAGCAGGGAGCCCACTGTGGGGCTGGAACCTGGGACTCCGGGATCATGACCTGAGCCCAAGGCAGACGCTTAACATCTGAGCCACCCAGGCATCCCTTGATTTAGATTTTTAAAAGAAAGATGCCTATGTAGGTATATTACTCACTTGTGTTCTTTTTTTAAGATCTTTTTTTAAATAGACTTTTTTTTTTTAAGCAATTTTAGGCTCACAGTAAAATCAAGTGAAAGGTACAGAGATTCCCCATATGCCTCTTCCCTTCACACATGCTAGCTTCCCTTATTATCAACATTCCCCCCAGAGTGGTATTTGTTACAGTTGATGAACTTTCACTGACACGTCATTATCATCCAGAATTTGTGGTTTACATTAGAGTTCACGTTCACTCTTGGTGTTGTACATTGTATGGGTTGGAACAAATACATCCGTGTATCCACAATCCACATGATAGTGTCATACAGAAGAGTTTCATTGCCCCTCAGATCCTCTGTGCTTTGCATCTCTTGTGCTCTTTCTTTTCTTTTCTTTTTTAAACTCTCTCGTGTTCCTCAAAATCCAAATGAACCCTTCACTGTTACTCTAATACAGAAAAATATAAGGGCAAAATTCCAGATGTTTCTACTATGATATCTGGCATTCAGATTTCAAGAGCTCTTGAATAACAACTGATAAGTGAACAAACTTACTTTTCTTTTATTTAGTTTGGCATTCAAGTCTGTTTATAATCAGACTCAAAATTTCTCCCTTGAATCTCTTCTATACCAGCCTGTCTTGTTCAGTTGCTGCTTCCTCAGCACATTATGTTCATTTAAGTCCTTATGTCTTTCTTTAGGCACCTCTCACTGGAATGCTCTCCATTTTCCCCTCATCACCCATCCATCCTTTCAGGATCCAGTTGTCCTAGCTGGCCTAGGAAGCTGCTACAGATCGCTCCTACCAGCAATGATTTTCTCCCCTCCGAATGCTCACTCAGTCATCATTAGACTCTGATTTATATAACTGGTTTTTACTGCTGTTTAAGTTTCCATATGTGTAGGTCTTGTCTCCAAAACTGAGTTGTAAACAGCTAAAACCTAAGAGCTCTGTTTTCCCCTTAAAAGAAAGCAAAGTTTCATGAATAGAGACGCAGTTCACTGAACTCTTTGCATTTTTAACTAGATGGCATCAAACAAAACCCATGGTGTGGTCAGAAGAACATAAAGACCATCTCTTTATACTTCAACTGAACTTGAACAAAACCATAAACCCAGTTCAGTTCAATTCATTATGTGTCATCCACATTTATCTCCAAGCAAAGCTTTGCAATCAAGAAACAAGGACACTGATTCCATGCTCACTAGATGATTAAATGGCTTACAGCTAATGGGGCTAGCCTTCCCCCAAACTCCACACCCAACTGGTTCACCATGTTTCTTCATAGATAATTGGAATTTATGTGACAAACAAATTATTAACACTACTGTATATTTCCTCTGAAACCAACCTGCCCTGATGTAGCTTAAAGAAATTCAGCTCCTGGGGTGCCTGGGTGGCTCAGTCGTTAAGCTTCTGCTTTTGGCTCCAATTATGATCCCAGGGTCCTGGGATCGAACCCCGAATCAAGGCCCCTGCTCAGTGGAAAGCCTGCTTCTCCCTCTACTCCTCCTCCTGCTTGTGTTCCCTCTCGTGCTGTGTCTCTCTCTGTCAAATAAATGAATATTTTAAAAAATATTTTTGTACAAACAAATACATATTTTCAGCATAATTTCTCAAGGAATTCTATAGCTGTGGAAACAATTATAACACAAAAGGACTAAACGGAGAAAGCTGTGTTTGTATGATGAGAATAATCTGTCTTGGTTGACATAAGGTTATTTTTTCCTTAAAAGCTGTTTTAGTGTTGTTGTAAGAACCTCCCCCCCCAAGACACCCTTTTCTTTTTCAAGCCCATCCCTTAGGAGAGAAGAAAATATGGTTGGTGATCATTAGCCAGTTTTATTTTATTTACTAAGATAAGATTTATAGCTTTCAAGGAAGACTACACTAGTGTGCTACCCACTATTACCTTGTGACACAGAATATGGTGACCAGTTTCTTTGTAAATGTTGGCATATCCCAAGACAGTGAAAATTCCTGGACACCACTTGCCTCATTAACCTCAAAGAAATGGTCAAATCACAGCTCATAACTGATTAGAACAGTCACATAACAGAAGGTACTTTGGGGGAAATAAGTTATCATAAGACAATGGAATAAGGAAGATAATTTTTATGTGGTGTTGGGTTAACTAGATAAGTCTGCAGACAGGAAAAAGAAGGCCAGACAATGATCTATATTAATGCATGAAATCAGACACCAAAATGGAGTATATTGAATAGTTTTCAAATCATTCAAAATTAGCAGATAGGTCTTTGGAAAAGTGAAAAGAATATGTTCCTAAGATTGGACACAATAGGATAAATATAAACAAAGAGATAACACGATAACATAAATAAAATATTTAAATTTCTTTTTTTATAAAGATTTTATGTATTTATTTGACAGAGAAAGAGATAGCGAGAGTAGGAACACAAAAAGAAGAAGTGGGGGGAAGCAATTTCCTCCTCAAGCAAGACCAATGTGGGGCTCAATTCCATGACCCGGGATCATGACCTGAGCCGAATGCAGACACTTAATGACTGAGCCACCCAGGTGTCCCAAAATATTTAAATTTCTGGGGCACCTGGGTGGCTCAGTGGTTAAGCCTCTGCCTTCAGCTCAGGTCATGATCCCGGAGTCCGGGGATAGAGCCCCACATCAGGCTGCCTGCTCAACCTTCACTCACTCCCCCTGCTTGTGTTCCCTCTCTGGCTGTGTTTCTCTCTGTCAAATAAATAAAATCTTAAAAAATATATTATATATTTAAATTTCCATATGATAAAAAGATTCGAAAGTAAAATCAATGTAAATATCAAAAAAAGCTGTGTTATGGGTGCCTGGGTGGCTCAGTGGTTAAAGCTTCTTCCTTCAGCTGGTCATGATCTCGGGATCCTGGGATGGAGGCCCCGCATTGGGCTCTCTGCTCAGCAGGGGAGCCTGCTTCCCCCTCTCTCTCTGCCTGCCTCTCTGCCTATTTGTGATCTCTCTCTCTGTCGAATAAATAAATAAAATCTTTATTTTTTTTTTTTAAAGATTTTATTTATTTGACAGAGAGAAACACAGCCAGAGAGGGAACACAAGCAGGGGGAGGGAGAGAGGGAGAAGCAGGCTTCCTGCCGAGCAGGGAACCTGATGTGGGACTTGATCCCGGGTCTCCGGGATCATGACCTGAGCCGAAGGCAGTCGCTTAACCAACTGAGCCACCCAGGCGCCCTAAATAAAATCTTTAAAAAATAACAACAAAGTTGTGTTATAAAGATCTCATCTTAAGGTTTAAAAATAACAAAATTCCCAAAAAGCAAAAACACCAAAGTCAAGTCACACAAAAGAAAAGGAAAATTATAAAATAGCACATGAAAAAATATTCAACTTGTTAGCTGTTAAGGAATTTAAAATAAATATGAGTAAGAGGAGGAATAATTAACATTTATTATGTAGTAGGTACTGGGTTGAACTGTAGATGTTATCTTCTTTAATCTTAACAATAAACATAGGAGTGTGCATTCTCATTCCCATTTTATACGTAATGAAACTGAGGTTTAGAGAGATTAGTAACCTTTTCAAGGTAACATAAGTAGTATTTGGTTACACAGAAATGTGAATCTTGGGGTGCCTGGGTGGCTCAGTAAGTTAAAGCCTCTGCCTTCGGCTCAGGTCATGATCTCAGGGTCCTGGGATCAAGTCCCACACTGGACTCTCTGCTCTGCAGGGAGCCTGCTTCCCCTTCTCTCTCTGCCTGCCTTTCTGCCTACTTGTGATCTCTCTCTCTGTCAAATAAATAAATAAAATCTTTAAAAAAAAGAAATGTGAATCTGAAGATTTCAGATCTTTATATATTCAGGATACCTATTTACAACTAATTATTTGTAATATGGATAGATGGTGGTGAAACCAGTCAGCTATAAGTGGATGGATACAAATTGATACAACTCTTGGGAAAGAAATGGCAACATGTATTGAGTCATAATGATGCTTATACTATTTGTACTGATAATCTCATTTCTTAGGAATTCATCCTAAGAAAATAACTCAGAAGAAGAAAAGTAGGGGGACACCTGGGTGGGTCAGTTGATTGAGTGGCCAACTCAAGATTTTGACTCAGGTCACAATCTTAGTGTCGTGGGATTGAGCCCTGTGTGGAGCATAGTGGTCACTGGGGAGTCTACTGGAGGTTCTCTCTCGCCCTCTCCTTCTGCCCCTCCCTCTTCAAATAAATAAATAAATCTTATAAAAAGAAAAAGGATGTTATAAAAATGTCTATTGTATATTAATTCAAAGTAGCAAGTAATTGAAAACTACTGTACTTGGAAAGATAGAAATTATCAAATAAATACTGGCATAAAGACATAGTGGACTATTAAGCAAATTTTAAAACCTTTTTATAAATATAAAATAACATCATACAACAAAATAGAAAAAAGTTATAACACTTAAAGCTAAGTGTTATTTTTGTTTCTCTTTAATCTTTAATGTTTGTAATGTCTAAAATGCAAATGAAGATTGAAAGGGAATTTGGAAAAATGCAACCATCTAGATTTGGATGTTTCACGATAATCTGAAAGCAAATGTGTACAAGTTGAATTTATAATCTTTATCCAAATTCTGCAAAATAAAAGAAAAAATCTACATTAAAAAATATTGTAAATGTTTGCATACAAACACAAATATGTATGATCTTAGATCCTAATCATCCCTGTTCCATTTGAGCCAATGCATTTAAAAACTAACTGGAGAGGCACCTGGGTGGCTCAGTTGATTGGGCAACTGCCTTCGGCTTGGGTCATGGTCCCAGAGTCCCGGGATTAAGCCCTGCATTGGGCTCCCTGCTCAGCAGAAAACCTGCTTCTCCCTCTCTCATTCCTTCTGCTTGTGTCCCTCTCTGGCTATGTTTCTCTCTGTCAAATAAATGAATAAAATCTTTAAAAAAATAAAAAATAGGGGCGCCTGGGTGGCTCAGTTGGTTAGGCAATTGCTTTTTGGCTCAGGTCATGATCCTGGAGACCCGGGATCGAGCCCCACATCGGGCTCCCTGCTCAGTGGGAAGCCTGCTTCTCCCTCTCTCAGTCCCTCTGCTTGTGTTCCCTCTCTCGCTGTGTTTCTCTCTGTCAAATAAATAAATAAAATCTTTAAAAAAATAAAAAATAAAAAATAAACTAACTGGAATAGAGTTTGAAGTTCCCATAAAATGCCTTAAATTTAAGCAAAACCTCTATTTTTTTATTTAATTTTTTAATTTTACTATTTATTTATTTATTTATTTTAAGCAAAACCTCTACTAACAGCTAAAGCAATGCTAATTTAAAGTGCAAGTTGCGGGGCGCCTGGGTGGCTCAGTTGGTTGGGCGAGTGCCTTCGGCTCAGGTCACGATCCCAGACACCCGGGATCGAGCCCCACATCAGGCTCTCTGCTCGCCAGGAAGCCTGCTTCTCCCTCTCTCACTCCGCCTGCTTGTGTTCCCTCTCTCACTGTGTTTCTCTCTGTCAAATAAATAAATAAAATCTTTAAAAAAATAAAAATAAAAAAATAAAAAAATAATAAAGTGCAAGTTGCTGGAGGACATTCTAGTCCACTCTTCCCAGCATAAGATATTTGCAAAGAACTAACATATTATTCTTCTATTGCCCTTTACAAGGAAATCTTGGCATTGAATTTGCTGTAAGAGATGGCATACAGTATCTAACATCACGTGATAGATAATTTTTCAATCGCTTGACAGATAACTGACCCTTAGAATCCATGAAAGGAAAAATGGTAGCAACAGTATAAACAGAATATTTTCTTTCTCTTTTTTTTTTTTTGCACAATATCAAACAGCCTCCAAAATTACTCCAAGAATTTCTAGAACAATAGTATTCAGCAATCCAACCAAAGCCATCATATGCAAGATTTCCTATATTAGAGGTGATTCAGGTTTTAGAAATATAACTTGAGTATACTATATGCATGTCTTTCCAATATATGGATTCATAATATGCTCCCTTGCTCACATTCTGCTATAGAATCTTGACCTCAGAATCTCTTATTCTGGTATCATGATTCATTTTCATCAACTGAATTTATCTAAGCCTTTAATATAATATTTTGGCAATGATATTAAGTGTCAAAGGAGATGCAGTACATTCTCTGACTATTTTAGCTTGGTTCTCACTCAAATTGAACTTTCTGCGATAATAGAAACATTCCATATCTGCATTGTCCATTAATGTAGCCACAAGCCATCATAGGCTATTAAGCACTTGGGATGTGGCGAGTGCAACTCAGGAAATAAATCTAGTTTTAAATAATGTAAATTGAATTAGCTAGTGCCTACTGTATTGGACAGTACAATTTTAGAGAATCCTTATCCGTTGTTAGATTGGCTGTTTATCTTTTCAAACTTGAACTCCTTACCTCTCGAACCAGAAAAGTCATCTGCTGTATCAAACTCATGTTAGTACAACCTCAGTTTCCATTTCAAAGACACAGCAGTAACTGCTTGAACCATTTTCCTAGATTAAATTAACGATATTATATTAACTTCAATTTTATCAGAATTCTGTTAATTTGTTCAGTCTCCTGGAAGCCCATTAATTTCAACGGTAGTATCAAATTTAAGGCTTAGAAAGCTTTATTATTTTTTTTTTGAAAGATTTTTTGTCTATTTGACAGAGCAAAACACAGCGAGAGAGGGAACACAAGCAGGGGGAGTGAGAGAGGGAGAAGCAGGCTTCCCACTGAGCAGGAAGCCCGATGTGGGGCTCAATCCTGGGTCTCCAGGATCATGACCGACCTGAGCCTAAGGCAGACGCTTAATGACTGAGCCACCCAGGCGCCTCTAGAAAGCTTTAGAATGATCACTGGAGGGCGCCTGGGTAGCTCAGTGGGTTAAAGCCTCTGCCTTCGGCTGAGGTCACAATCTCAGGGTTCTAGGATCCAGTCCCACATCAGGTTCTCTGCTCAGCAGGGAGCCTGCTTCCCCCTCTTTCTCTGCCTGACTCTCTGCCTATTTGTGATCTGTGTGTGTCAAATAAATAAATAAAATCTTAAAAAAAAAAAAAAAGACAGCGGTTTGCATAAGATCGGCATAGACTTGAAAGTTCCCCCAGAGAAAGCTAATAAAACCTACATTAATAAAATTGGGAAGGCTGCTTCTGACTTTCTAAAGTGTCTCTGAAAGTCAATAAAATGGGAATCTAAGAGATGCAATGCAAAGCAAAGCTGTTTTCTGGTTTATGGGGCAGCAATTCTCCAGAAATTTCAAATCTTGTTGAATGTAGTAATAGGACTTTGCTCTGGGTGCAGCCTTTGATTTGTAAATATTCTTAAAGCGCTAAAGCCAATCCAGGCAAATCCCAAGGAGGGGGAAACAGGTGACCCAATGACGGGGATCCTCTCAGCTTGGTGCTTACCCCAGGGATTCCACTGAACTTCCCTCCTGCCTACTTCTGTCCCACCCTCCCCATCAGTGGAAGGGATGGCTGCAGGAGCTTGAGGCTAGTAGTCATGGGTCAGTGGGAGAAAAGAGATCACTAAGCACAACTGAAATTTACTGTTTGTTTCCTGGCCCCTCCCCTGGGCTCTAAGCTCCAATGCAAAAGGGACTCCAGGTGGATTCTTTACTGAAGCATTCCCATGTTTAAACTGTGTCTGCTCATAAACACTTCTGGGAATTTTACTCATTTACTCATGAATTTTAACTCATTAATGAACGAGGTTTGGTGGTGAGATTATGTATGTTATAATCTTTCTTCTTTTCTGATGTTATACTATTCTTACAGTATTAAGATTGGGAGCTGGAATTCACTTGGGTAATATTTTTCTGGATAAAGCAAATATTATGAGAAAAAGATCACATTTTTATCCTGGAAGCATTTATTGAGTGGCTGTTACTGACTAGAAACTGAATTCAGTGTAATGGAGGACACAGGAATAAATAAGACCAAAAAAAGTCCTTGCCCTCAGAAAGCTAGTGCTGGAGGTGAGGTGGGGTGGGGGGGACAGGGACACAGAGCACTTCTCCAGGGCAGCCGCTGACAAGTGCTTTGAAAGAGGACAGAGGATTTACTTCCCTCTAGGGTTGCTGAACGTCTTTTACAGTGTTCCATTTCCAGTGACCTCTCGTTTCTGATTAACTGCCTATTAACTTGCCCGAATCTTATACAGAACTAAAAAAATTCCTGGAAAATCAGGGTTTATGCCTTATCTTCCATAGTATCTCCAAAACCAGAACACTGATTTAGAAGAAGCACTCAATAAATATTTGTTAAATAAATAAATGAATGAATTGCAAGGCAACAAGAACTTTTCATCCTGAGTCTTTGTCCCTCTCTTTTTCATGAACAGTCATACTTACTCCCCAGAATGACTACCAAACGATCATTAAAACCAGTTTAAGTTAGAAATTCCATCATTAGTGGTACCTGGATGGCTCAGTTGGTTAAGTGTCTGCCTTTGGCTCAGGTCATGATTCCAGGGATCATGGGGATCCCTTCTCCCTCTCCCCACTGCAATGCTTTCTCTCTCACTCTGTCTCTCTGTCAAATAAATAAATAAAATCTTTAGAACAAAAAAAAAAGAAAAGAAAATTCCATAATGAATACAAACTCCAGTTTAACATGAACAAAGCAAAAATGTTTATGAAAAAAAATTTCAGAAAGAACTGAATAGCAAGAAATATACCTCTGGGCACCTGGGCAGCTCAGTGGATTAAAGCCTCTGCCTTTGGCTCAGGTCATGATCTCAGCCCCTAGCATCTTGCAGCATGGGCTCTCTGCTCAGCAGGGAGCCTGCTTCCTCCTCTTTCTGCCTGCCTCTCTATCTACTTGTGATCTCCTTCTGTCAAATACGTAATAAAATCTTTAAAAAAAAAAAAAAGAAAAGAAATATACCTTTGAGTGTCCCCTTGTGATAGCCAGCTAACCCAAAAGTTCAACTTAAAGCAGGCTTGCTCTGGCCTGGAGATATAAATGTCCCCAAGCTTTAAAGCCAAAATGTAAGTATCTTCAAGATAACAGAGGGACCGGCCTTCCTCCCACAGGTACCAATCTAGCCTACGGAATAGTGAGACTTTTTAAAATATTTTTTTAAATATTTTATTTATTTATTTGACAGAAAGAAAGATCATAAATAGGCAGAGAGACAGGCAGAGAAAGAGGGGGAAGCAGGCTCCCTGCCAAGCAGAGAGCTCAATGCTGATGCTGCAGTCCAATCTCAGGTCCCTGAGATCATGACCTGAGCTGAAGGCAGAGGTTCAACTCTCTGAGCCACCCAGGCACCAGAATAGTGAGATTTTTATCACTTGATTTCACTTGACATAGATCTAATTGTTGGATGAGCTCCCATCCAAGTACTAACCAGGCCCGACCCTGCTTAGCTTCTGAAATCAGACAAGATCGGGTGTGTTCAAGATGGTATGTTTAGACTAAAAGAAGAAGAGAGAAGTGAAAATAGTGCCTACACTGGCTCATTTTTATGTATACCAAAGGCAAATATGAGCATCTGGAAAATTCCCACTTTAAGGAACCAATTGTGTGTGATCTTTTACTCATTAAAATTCATATGAATAAAGTTACAATGTTCATTTTCCACATGGGTTGGTACTCTCTATTTACTTATTTTTTTAAAAAGACTTTATTTATTTATTTGACAGAGAGAAACACAGCCAGAGAGGGAACACAAGCAGGGAGAGTGAGAGAGGGAGAAGCAGGCTTCCCTCTGAGCAGGGAGCCTGATGCGGGGCTCGATCCCAGGACTCTGGGATCACGACCTGAGCCTAAGGCAGATGGTTAACAACTGAGCCACCCAGGCGCCCCAAGTACTCTGTATTTATTATAGACTTCTAGATTATATTCTTTTTCTCAGAAATCGAAAGACAAAGGGAGATGGAATCATTTGTGAATGAGTTAGTAGAAGAGGATCTCCATGTATTACTCTTCATCCTTCCAAGCAGCTCTCAGCAAGTGTAAAAATTCATAAATCAGTCTTAGCAGAATCTTGAAGATCCACAGTTAATAACAGCAAGAGTTCTGGAAAGAATGACTGTGCTGGGGGCTTTAAATATATTCTCCTAATCCATTTTGAATCAGACTCAGAACCCCAAGATCAAGAGTTGCATGCTCTAACGCCTAAGCCAACCAGGCCCCCCTCAGTTACTACTTTTAAGCAGTCAATGAGTAATGCCACTCTAAGCCAGGCAGGGCTGTATAGTAGGAAAACAAATAAATCTTCAGAAGCTTGAGAGCTAGACATGCCTGGGAGTGACTCTGGTTCTCACTAGTTGAGTAAACTTGGCCACTGACTTACATTCTCTGAGACGCAATGTCTTCATTTGCAAATGAATGTAGATGCATTCCTTATTTGGGTCATTGGAAAGCTAAATTATTAAATGAAAACATAATCCCAAATGCTTATCATGGGGCCTAACACCTAACAAGTGCTCATAAGTATAGTTAATATCCATTCCTAAAGCCCATTTGTAATAATCAGGATAACCTAGATTATGCTGCAGTACCAAATGAGGTTATAATCTTGGTGAGTTAACACAATGATTTGTTTCTCACTCACTGAATACCTGTTTAGTATCTCAGGGTCTGGGTGACTTTCCAGGGGACAACTGGTTTTCAATGTAGCAACTTAGCCATCCATGCTGAAGTCAGCATCATCATCTCATATCATCTGGAAAACACAGCCTCTTTGGTTAATGTGGGAAGGGAAAGGAGCTCTGGAGAGTCTCACACTGGTGACTAAATAAGTGTTTTGTCTCAGAAGTATCACATACTTGTCATTTCTGCTTGTGTTTCATTGGTCAGAGAAATTCACATGGTGGTGCTCAACTCACAGAAGTCAGGGAAATACAATCTTCCTATAGGCACGAAACATTGGTAAACAGCTGCTCTAGCATACTAGATAGGGAATTCCTTCATGCTGAAAGAGGAAATAAAATGGTACTTTCGGGGCACCTGAGTGGTGCAGTTGGTTAAGCATCTGCCTTCAGCTCAGGTCATGATCCCAGAGTCCCCAGATGGAGGCCTGTATTCAGCTCTCTGCTCAGTGGGGAGCTTGCTTCTCCACCTCTCTCTGTTGCTCCCTCTGCTTGTGTGTTCTCTCACTGTCTCTCAAATAAACAAACAAACAAACAAACAAATAAATAATAAAAATAAAATAGGACTTTCCGCCAAGACAGAGGTAGAGCAAACACATTACAATGGACACTCTTTAGTAGTTTTTGGGTCGAAAGGCACTAAAATGAGGGAGAGTTGGTTTGGTTTTAGTCCCAGTTCACATAGTATCTGCATGTCTATTGCTTGTGGATCATGTTATTATTCTGTGCTGTGTTTCCTCCTACATAAAAAGAGGACTAGATAAAGCCTCTCCCCAATGTTTTGTTCAGATCAAATAGGTTTGGACATTTTTTTTTTTTTTTAAGATTTTATTTATTCGACAGAGAAAGAGAGAGGCAGTGAGAGCGGGAATACGAGCAGGGGGAGTGGGGGAGAGAGAGACAGAGGGAGAGAGAAGCAGACTCCCTGCTGTGCAGGGATGACCCCCCTCACCCCCCTCAGTGCAGGGCTGGATCCCAGGATCCTGGAAAAAAGACCTGAGCTGAAGGCAGATTCTTTAACTACTGAGCCACCCAGGGGCCCAGGTTTGGATATTTTAATCAAAACTGAATTTTAAGTGAAAAATTACATCAGATAAGCGAATTCACCTAATTGTCCTAAACACTTCAGGATGGACTTTTATTTATAGGAGTAGAAAACAAAAATGAAGTAAAGAGAAGGGGGAAAAAACTCAAATCTGATTCAAGGGGCAAGTTTTCAGTATTATTTACTAAGGTTGAAGAGTAACAGTCATGAGAAGGCTCCATGCTGATCCCTTCCACTCTGCTACAGACTAGATTCCCGTGTCAGAACTTTCATGCCCAGCCGAAACGGTCTTGCTACTTAATCATTAGCTCTTTCTGTCTTCTCTGCCATCTCTGCTGGGCATGGGATCAGAAGTGGAACCTGAAACTCCTCCTTGGTTCATTTACTGCTACTTCTAAGCAGAAGAATTTTGTTGCTAATAAAAAAATATATTCTGGGAAGACCTAATTTCTTTTTAACACATGGCTTCATGTGTCGTCAGGACACTGAGGGAATATGTCATAGATAAAGGACTTACCCTTGATAACACTCTAAGGACACTGAGGGTAGGACAAGTCTTATCTCCACTGTCAGCATCCCCTATCCCCATTCTTTCCCAAAGAGTTTTCTTCCCAAGAAGCCAAGCTCAGGTCCTGGAACCAAACCATCTGATTACTAGTTTTGTCACTTACTAGCTATGTGACCTTCTAAGGTCACATAAGTTGCTTAGAATTCTGAGCTTTAGTTC
This sequence comes from Spilogale gracilis, assembly GCA_004023965.1. Classification (NCBI taxonomy): domain Eukaryota; kingdom Metazoa; phylum Chordata; class Mammalia; order Carnivora; family Mephitidae; genus Spilogale; species Spilogale gracilis. The sequence continues at coordinate 4,573 of PITA01009676.1, read as the reverse complement.
TCTTTCATGTAAAACAGAGTAATAACTACTTACATCATAGGGATGTTATAAAGTAAGGATGGGGTAAGAGTTGTGAACGATGTCTGGCATAGAGTAATGATTGAAAAATGTCTATTTTCATAATTATTAATGACAGTAATGGTAGTAGGAGGTGCCTGGGTGGCTCAGTCAGTTAAGTGTCCTACTCCTGATTTTGGCTCAGGTCATGATCTCAGGGTCATGGGACTGAGCCCCACATCAAGGCTATGTAAGGCTCTGTGCATTACAGAGACTACAAAAAGTATAGATCATAGTCCTTTTCTTTGAGAGGTTCACAAATGGCATAGGTTTTCTTTTCTTTTCTTTTTTTTTAAGATTTTATATATTTGACAGAGAGAAACACAGCCAGAGAGGGAACACAAGCAGGGGGAGTGAGAGAGGGAGAAGCAGGCTTCCCGCCGAGCAGGGAACCTGATGTGGGACTTGAACCCCGGTCTCCAGGATCATGACCTGAGCCAAAGGCAGTCGCTTAACCAACTGAGCCACCCAGGCGCCCCTGGCATAGGTTTTCTTAAGGAATTCAAGTTTAGGGGTGCCTAGCTGGCTCAGTCAGAGGAGCATGCAACCCTTGATCTCAGGGTCATGAGTTTGAGCCCTACGCTGGGTATAGAGGTTACTTACATATATACATACATTCATACATACATAAATTCAATTTTATTTTATTTTTTAAGATTTTATTTATTTCTTAGAGAGAGAGTGAGAGAGAGCATGAAAGGGAAGAAGGTCAAAGGGAGAAGCAGACTCCCAACGGAGCTGGGAGCCCAATGTGGGGCTTGATCCCAGGACTCCAGGATCATGACCTGAACCAAAAGCAGTGGCTCAACCCACTGAGCGACCAAGGAACCCTATAAATTCAATTTTAAATATACAATAATAAATAACAACTCAATAAAGTTGAAGGAAAACAATTAATAACAATACAGGACGCCGGGGTGGGGAACTAAACCCTAGCACAGTATATAATTAATAGTTAGAGGAGAGGCACATATACAATAAATTTGTAAAAACACTGATTGATGAAGCAGGTTAAATACTTTTTTTAAAAATTTTTTTAAAGATTTTTATTTATTTATTTGACAGAGAGAAACACAACTAGAGAGGGAACACAAGCAAGGGGAGTGAGAGAGGGAGAAGCAGGCTTTGCGCCAAGCAGGGAGCCCGATATGGGACTCGATCCTGGGTCTCCGGGATCATGACCTGAGCCGAAGGCAGTCGCTTAACCAACTGAGCCACCCAGGCGCCCCAGCAGGTTAAATAATTTAATCAAAATCAGCACATTTATTTGTAAATCAGGGAATTCACTTTATTTTTTTGAATAGATTTTATTTATTTATCTGACAGAGAAACAGCTTGAGAGAGAACACAAGCAGGGGCAATGAGAGAGGGAGAAGGAGGCTTCTCGTTAAGCAGAGCCCGATGAGGGACTCTATCCAGAGACTCCGGGATCATGACCTGAGCCAAAGGCAACCCCTTAAGGACTGAGCCACCCAGATGCCCCCAGAGAATTCACTTTAAAAGTAATTACCCAGGAACTGCCTAATGGCTTAGCGGGTAAAGTCAGGATTAGAACCAAAAGACCATTTTGCTGACTCCTGGATCATGCTGAACCTATCAATTAGTCTGTGTTTCTATTTCTTGATCTGAAAATTGAGACCAGTAGGCTAAACCCACCTACGGAGAGATTCTGAAAAATAATTAATCTACCAGAAGGATAGGAAAAGGCTTTTCTAATGTCATAGAAAAAAAATTTATAGAATGAGTTGAAGTGATTCAAAACAGCATGAGAAAATTAAACCCCAATATAAAAACAAAAAGTAGAAACCAATGGAAAACACTGAATTAAGTCCTATGTTACTAATAGTGTAGGTGCAATTCCAATAAAAGTCAATTTCACAACTCCAATGAGACAGTCCCTCTATTTTTCATGAAATATCATTATTATTGTTTTTTAAAGATTTTATTTATTTATTTGAGAGAGAGAGGGAGAGCATGAGAAGGGAGAAGGTCAGAGGGAGAAGCAGACTCCCCACAGAGCTGGCAGCCTGATGTGGGACTTGATCCCAGGACTCCAGGATCATGACCTGATCCGAAGGCAGTGACTTAACCAACTGAACCATGCAGGTACCCCTCATGAAATATTATTAAAATTAATTAAACACTCCAGCATTACCAGATTGTATAGTTTTCTGGAGGGCTACCCATTTTTTGGATTATTGCTCAATTAAAACTAGAAGAAGAATTCATAAAGATAATTATGAATCTGAGGGGGCAAGATCATTGGTAATCATCTTCAGTCTTTTAGATCACATGAAAAAACAATGTATCCTTTGTAGTTTTTAACTTCCCAAGACCCACAAGGAAAGGCCAAGAAAAGAGATACTTAACATCAAATCACGCCTTACTGGACACTAAGTATTGGCATAGATTAGGGATTTTTACTCAATGAATATAAAATATAGCCACAATTTAACTTTATGTGCAACTAAACGAACTTTAAAAAACCTTATATTTCTCAGGGACACTAGAATGTTAGCTAAACAGTGTTATCTAACACGGTCAGGTTGAGGCAAATTATCTGCTCTGTCCCGGGGCATCCTGACCATCAAGTCCCAGTTCCTTAATAACCTAGTTCAACCTGAACCCTTTTCTTTGACATTCAAAGCAACCATTGGGAGCCTATATAATTGTCATCTTATAAAAGAATTCATTTAAAGGCGGTTTGAAAGTTAATGGTTAAACCCATTGTTTGTGGTTCCATGAATATAGGTCACAATAGTAACAAGCCTTTAGACAGAAGGTACATAAAGAGGCAGTGAGCAGTTCAGGACCTTATTACAACATGTCTGTCAAACCCAGAGGAACAAACAATGTGTCTGATTGATTTAAAAAAAAAAAAAAAAAGTCTGGCAGACTGCACTCATTGTGCCATTAGCCCCAAACCTTGTCTCAAATTAAAACTCGAAGTTGAAGCAAAAGCTTTCCTGACTCCTCTCCCCAGGACCAGCTCCCTTTAAGGCAAAACTTTCAGTTATATTCAAGATTCTCATCTTTCCCCTCAAAGGTTCAGCTTCTGGTGACCCAGAAATGTCCACGTGTAAACAATGGTCCCAAGGATGGAAAGACCTATGGAGAACAAAACGAGACCCAACCACCGTGTCCCATAATAACACACCATGTAAAAGCTGCCTTTCACTTTTCACACTTCTGTTCTAGTTCATATCTTGTCTCCTTGTGGGGAAAGACAAATACTGACACTGCAGATGAATAATATGATGACATTTTGAGAATAGTTTAGGGATAGGAATCGAATGTCTAGTAATTTTTAGTTCTTCAACTAGTGTCACATCTAAAGTCTCTCATTACGTCATTTGGACTCTCTGAAGCCCATAGGGAGTATGATGGCGGCTCTTAACACACGACACAATTGCCCCTCATGTGACCATGAAGTGTCCCTTTGCTCTTCTCCTTCAAGCATCTCATTGAGTGTATGCCATTCAGGAGGTGCCCCGTGAAAGCTCTGCAGGCTACACTGGTTTCAACACAGCTAGTCAAAGATTTCAGATTGAAGATACAAAGCATGTAACAGTTGTAAAAGAAGATTGTAGATTGAAAAAAAGGAAGGGAACACAACTGGAAACTGTGAGGCATAATTAAAAAACTATATAGGACAATTCTAGCAATCATATTTAAGACTTATAAAGACTATACAACTGAATCACAGAAATTGGGTGTGGAATCCAGGAAATGCAAACCAAAACCACACCTTACAGCCATCAGAATAGCTAGAATCAAAAATAGCAGGTGTTGGTGAGGATACGGGGGAAAAGGTACTTTTGTGCGCTGTTGGTAGGAATGTAAATTGGTGGAGTCACTGTAGAAAACAGCATGGAGGCTCCTCAAAAAATTAAAAATAGAAGTGCCATATGATCCAATGTTTCCACTACTGGGTATTTATCCAAAGAAAATGAACACACTAAGTTGAAAAGATATATGTACCCCTATGTTTATTGCAGCATTATTTACAATAACCAAAGTATGGAAGTAACCAAGGAGTCCATCCATAGATGAACGGAAAAAGATGTGGGGTGTTTTTGTGTTTGCGTATGTGTGTTTGTGTGTATATGTGGAATAGAATATTACTCAGCCATAAAAAAGAGTGAAATACTGCCACTTGTGAGAACATGCAAGGACCTAAAGGACATTATGCTAAGTGAAATAAGTCAGACAGAGAAAGAAAAATACCATATTATTTTACTTATATGTATAATCTAAGAAACAAAAAAAGAATAAAGAAATGAATAAAAAGCAGAATCAGACCTATAAATACAAAGAACAAACTGGTGGTTGCCAGAGGGAAAGGGTGGAAGGATGGACAAAAATGGGTGAAGATGAGTGAGAAGTACTGGCTTCCAGTTACAGAATGAATAAGTCACAGGGATGAATGATAAGGCAGAGGGAATACAGTCAATGATATTTTCGTAGTGCTGTTTGGTGAGAGATGATAAACACACTTGGGAGAGCATAGCACGAT
>PITA01009675.1:0-76136 GCA_004023965.1 Spilogale gracilis | reverse complement strand
GTCTCCAGGATCATGACCTGAGCCGAAGGCAGTCGCTTAACCAACTGAACCACCCAGGCGCCCCTTATTTTCTATTTTTTAAATTTCTCTTGAATCTGAGGGTTGCCTGGACTCCGCGAGCTGAATTTTCTGCTCCATAGGATGTCAGCTGGGGCTCCTCTGAGCTGGGGGGAACGCCCACGTAACGCATGCATGTACTGGCTGCCTTTGGGAGGGACACCTGGAAAGCTGTGGCACCTGGCTCACTGGGTGATTGGGCCTCTCTCCAACTCCATGGAGTCTTGGGGTCTCTTCCCCGGGGTAGCCAGACTATTTACCATGCCTTGGGGCTCCCAAAAGGACAAGAATAGAAGATGTTAGAGTTTCTTAAGGCACTAGCCAGAAACAGGCACAAAGTAACTGCCCTATGCTAAACTGGGTCATGGCTCAGCCCAGATGCAGTGCGGGAAGGACTTACCCAGGGCAGTGGACCCTGGCAGGCATGGTCCTTTAAGGCCATCTTTGGAGCTCAGCTACCATGCACCGTGTGATCCCAAGGAGCAGCTTGGCTCAGGAGAGGGGCGGAACAAGTTCTTTTGTACTGGTTTCTCTGGAGGTCTGGAGGCCAAGTGGACCAGAAGTTTCTTGGTGGGGGGAGGCTGTAATTCTCTCCCTCTCTAAATACATATATATATTCCAGAGTTCATCTGTTCTCTAGAAGAATTGCCTAAAGCCTATAACAAGGCATCTGAAAAAAATTATTAATGGCAAAATGATGTATTCATTTCAAAAATTAAATAAAAATAATTGGTATTGGGCACCTGGGTGGCTCAGGGGGTTAAAGCCTCTGCCTTCGGCTCAGGTCATGATCTCAGGGTCCTGGGATCGAGGCCCGCATCGGACTCTCTGCTCAGCGGGGAGCCTGCTTCCTCCTCTCTCTCTGCCTGCCTCTCTGCCTACTTGTGATCTCTCTTGCTCTCTGTCAAATAAATAAATAAAAATCTTAAAAAAAAAAATTGGTACCATTGCTTGAGAACTTACAATACACCAAGCACTGCCCTAGCAATGCTATCTCATTTAATTTCCCCAACAACCATATGGAAATGATACTCTTCCGTCCTTGTTTTATAGAAGTATCAGTTAAGTGAATAAATGGTAACAAGTAGACTCCCAGATGTTTATTAATTCAAACACAGTAGAAGTTTGTTTCTCACTCATTTCACCAAGATGAGAATGCCGGGTGGGCAGGTAGCTCTTCTCCATTTGCTTTTTCACAGACCCAGGCTCCATCTTTCTTGTGGCTCCGCGGTCCTCTCTGGTCAGCTGGAATGAACACATCGCTCTGGCTGCTATGTGGAGAATGGACCAACAGTATGTGCGTATGTGGGGAGGGGAGGGGATTTGATGGACATTTCCCATTTGCCTTAATCCACTGTCCCTGTCTCCATCCCACTCTCTTCCCTGAGAGGCTATCTCCATGGACTGCTTCCACAGACTCCCAACCATCTGGCTTGTGGTTAGGCTCAGCCAGTGAGAGACAGCGGCCGGTGATCAGGGATCCTCCTGCCCCGGCTCTCTGTCAGGCTCTAGTGTGGCAGGAGCTGACTTTTTCACCAAAGGCCATGACTTATATGAGGTGGCCCTTCCCACAATCTGTAACTCTCATCCATTCCAAGGGGTGGTTACAGGTGCCTCACAATCTCTTATTGGTACCTTTGACCCACCCACAACTAATCCAAAGCCCCTTTGATAACCTCTGCAATCATGTCCTCTAAGTGTGCCATCTCTATCCTGCTGTGCCCCTGGCTGATAAAAGGGACAAGGACTGGAAGCAAGGAAGCTGTCCAAGAGGCTATCACAATTACCCAGTGGGGTAGATTTCTAAGGTGGATTAGATGTGGGTAAAAGGTTTTAAGAATGGCTCCAAAATGGTTGGCCCACACAATTGGAAAAATAGCATCATCTATTAAGATGGGTAAAAGCAAGGGAAGAGGCAGGCCTGTGAAGGAAACAATCACGAGTTCTGTTGTGGACATGTTAAGCCTGGGATGCCTTCTACACTTCCAAGCGGAGATGTTGAAAAGGCAGTTGGGGCTCCAACTCTGGATTTCAGGGCACAGGCCCAGATTGGAGATATAAATAAAGAATTATGAGTATGTAGATGGTATTTAAAGCTCTGGGACTCAATTAGATAATCAAGGATAGTGTGGATGGAGAAAGGAACAGGTCTTATACTTAGTCCCAAAGCTTTCCAACAATTGGAGGCCAAGAAGGCAAGAAGAAACAAGCAAAGAAAATTTAAGAGGAGCTGCCAGTGAAATAGGAGAAAAACCAAGAAACAACTGGTTTCCAGGAAGCCAAGTGGAGGAAATAAGTGCTTTCAGAATAAGAAAGTGATCAACAGTGAAGAATGCTGATGACTGTTTGGGTTAGATAAAACTTTATAATGAAGATGAGAGTTGACAAAGTGGACATCAATGATAACCTTGAAAAAGGATGGGGTCTTTTTTAAAAAGATTTTATTTTTAAGTAAACTTTACATCCAACATGGGGCTCGAACTTATGATCCTGAGATCAAGAGTTGCATGCTCTTTCAACTTAGCCAGCCATGTGCCTCCAAGGATGGGGTCTTGAGGATAAAAACCTAATTGGAAAGGGCTCAGAGAAGAAAAGGAGAAATTTCAGGTTCTATCTAGAGCAGAATAGCTATAATGGACTTACCTGCCTGTCATAAACAACTATAGAACTGGACAAAATATATGGAACAATAGCGATCAAGCACTGAACCACAGTCAATGGAAAGCTATGATCCTTAAGAGAAGGAGAGCACACAGGTTAACTCCACACTACCCTGACTTTCTGCCTGGGAGTAATTTTCAAACTGTGGCACAAGGAAGTAGATTCCAAGCAGAGAGCTAGTCTCACTGGGTGAAGAAGAGAGAGTTCAGAGTTTAGGGTTCCTAAGACAGCTAAAATTTGGGGGACAGATTACCAAAGAAGAGAGAACCATAGAGAAGAGGCAGCAGAGACGGAGCCCCAAAATTTTTCAGAGATTCCCTCTGGGTCTGCAGCTGAATCCTAAGATATGCATGTACAGGATAAGACTCCACTGTGCCCAGAAGAAAACCTGCTTGGAGGCTGAAAGCTGAAGAGAGATTTCAGAGGTCTTAGTGCTAAAGTGATATTGGAGTTCTAGATCATCCAGAGAAGTGCAACCCTAGTAAATACCCTGAGAATTCTGCTAAAAACCCAGGAAGTTTACTGTTTAAAAGAGCTACACCCTACAAGTAAGGGCTTTACCCTAGGACTATGGGAAAAACTGAAATACACTCACATTAACAAAGTCTAAAATCAGTTCTCAACAAGATCAAGATAATCCCCCTGTGATTTAACTGCCTCCCAGAAAAAATAAAACACCACTCTTCAGAGGATATCATAATGCAATATAATATTCAAAATGTCTAGCATATGATAAAGAATTACTAGACATGTAAAGAAGCAGGAAATGTGACCCACAGTCAAGAGAATAGTGAACGGTCCCAAACTCAATATAATTCTTATGTTGGAATTTGCAAAGACTAAAATATATAAATGTATCAAAGAATTTAATGAAAAAAGTAATCAAAACACTTATACAAGTGGGGAAATTCAGCACAGAAATGAAATATTTTATTTTATTTTTAAAATATCTATTTATTTTAGAGAGAGAGTGCATACAGTGGGGAGAGTCAGAGAGAATCTTAAGCAGACCCACCCTGAGTGTGGAGCCCGATGTGGGGCTTGATCTCATTACCCTGAGGTCATGACCTGAGCCAAAACCAAGAGTCAGATGCTCAACCGACTGTGCCACCCAGGCACCCCTGAAATATTTTAAATAGAAACTCTTGAACTGAAAAATAGATGAAATGAATAATTCTTTGGAAGCACTTAATAGCGTATTGGACATGTCAGAAGACTGGGTTTGGTCAATCTCAACAGAATCATCCAAACTGAAGCACACAGAGGAAAAAGGAATAATAAGATAGGACAGAGCACCCAAGGACTGTGGGACAATACTGAATAGGCTGATGTATTTGAAGTTCCACAATGAAAAGAGAAAGAAAATGGGACAGAGAAAATATTTCAAGAGATAATGGCCAAGCATTTCCCAAAATGAAGGCTAGATGTCTATCCACAGATTCAAAATACTCAGTACGTCCCAAGGAGGATAAATTAAAAAATACCAAGATCATCACAGTTAAACTACTAAAATCCTAAGATAAAAAGAACATTCGTAAAAATCAGCTAAAGTTAAAAAGGACACATCACATTCTCGAGAACAACAATAAGAATGATGGCTGACTGGGGCGCCTGGGGGGCTCAATTGGTTAAGCGACTGCCTTGGGCTCAGGTCATGATCCCGGAGACCCAGGATGGAGTCCCACATAGGGCTCCCTACTCGGCGGGAAGCCTGCTTCTCCCTCTCTCACTCCCCCTGCTTGTGTTCCCTCTCTGGCTGTGTTTCTCGCTGTCAAATAAATAAATAAAATCTTAAAAAAAAAAAAAAAGAATGATGGCTGACTTCTCATCAGAAAGATGGGAAGCTAAAAAATAACACAATGACATCTTTAAAGTGCTGAAAGAAAACTACCGATGTAAAATTCTTTTTCCTATAAAAATAATCTTCAAAACTCAAGATAAAATAAAGACATTTTCAGGAAAACAAAAACTGAGATAATTTGTTTCTGAAGGACTTCACTACAACAAATACTGAGGAAGCATTCAGCTAAAGAGGAATGATCCTGAATGGAATCACAGATCTGCAAGAAGAAATAAAGAGGATGAAAGTGGTAAATGTGGTGGGTGTTTACAAAACTGTATTTAAAAGACTATTGTCGGACGTCTGGGTGGCTCAGTGGGTTAAAGCCTCTGCGCCTTCGGCTCAGGTCATGATCTCAGGGTTCTGGGAACCAGGCCCGCATTGGGCTCTCTGCTCAGCAGGGAGCCTGCTTCCTCCTCTCTCTGTCTGCCTCTCTGCCTACTTGTGATCTCTCTCTCTGTCAAATAAATAAATAAAATCTTAAAAAAAATTGCCTAGTTAAAGCAAAAATAATAACAATGTATGATCATGTTTATAACTGGTGTAGAAATAAAATACATGACGACAATAGCACAAAGGAGGAAATGTGTAAATGGAATTACACTGTTTAGAGTTTTTCATGACATGAAGAGTGGTGTGATTCTTTTAAGGCAGACTGGGTAGGTTAAGGATGAGTATTTTAATCTAAAGTAACACTAAAAAAGGAGGGAGGTAGTATAAAAGCTATGAAGATAATGATGTGTAAATGTGGGTTCATCAATTGTAACAAATGTACCACTCTGGTGTGGGATTTGATAGTGAGGGAGGCTGTACCATGTTGGGGGTAAGAAGTATATAGAAACTCCATACTTTTCACTCAATTTTGCTGTGAACCTAAAAGTACTCTAAAAAAAAGTTGAGAGAAAATAAAATGAGATTCTAAAGATACTCAATCCAAATTAAGAAAGGAAAGGAAAAGCAAAAGAACAGAGAGAATATGGAACAAATAGAAGACACAGAAAAATAGTAGACTGAACCCAATCAGATCAATAATTATATTAAATGTAAATGGACAAAATATTCAAAGTGACAAACAGAGGGCATCCAATTGGATACAAGAAAACCAACTATATGCTGTTCATTAAATATATGAACACCAAAAGGAAGAAAGAAAACGGTTGGGGGAAAAGTATACAATAAAAACACTAATCAAAAAAACTATGTTAATATCAGACAAAGAAGAATTTTGGACACAGACTATTTCCGGAGATAAAGGGGTACATTGCATAATGGAAGACAGTCAATTTGGCAAGAAGACATACTAATTCTACTTGTGCCCCATTGATAGTCTTAATAATATAGTTTCAATTCATGAGACAAATACTGACAGAACTAAAAGAAATCAACAAATCCACAATAATAACTAGAGATTTTAACACTCCTGAGATATTGAAAGAAAGCAAATATAATGACTTGATACAGATATAGACAATTTGGAAAAGAGAATGTGAGGAGGTGGAGAGAGAAACCCTAATCTTCTGAGGAATTTTACTTTGAAGAGAGCAGAGACTTGAGAAGTGGCTGGATTAGGGTATGGGCTCAAGGGTGGATCCAAATGAGAGAAATAACAGCATGTGTATATTCTGGTCAGGTCACTCCAGGAGGGGTGGGGAATTGTGATGCAGGACAATGAGTGGACCATTGCAGGTGGGGCATCCTTGAGTAGTCAAGAAGGGATATGGACGCAAGAAGAGTTGACCTGAGGGGTCATGTGTCAGAGCATAGAGAGAGCTTTCTCTAAATGGTGTCAGTGGTACAGGGCTTGATCCCATGACCCCAAGTTCATGACCTGAGCCAAAACCATGAGATGGATGCTCAATAGATTGAGCTCCCCAGGGACCCCAGAAGGGTCTTTATCTGCTGATATGGAATAATAGCCAAGTTATATTATTAAGCAAACAAAGCAAGGAAGTAGTATACTAAAATTTTTTATAAAAAAATAAAAATGAAAAGAGCAAGCAAGGAGCACCTGTGTGGTTCAGTCCATTGGGCAACTGCCTTTGGCTATGGTCATCATCCTGGGGTCCTGGAATTGAGCCTGTTTCTCCCTCTCCCTCTGCTGCAGCCCCAACTTGTGCTCTCTCTCTGTCTCTCTCTCAAATAAATAAAACCTTAAAAAAAAAAAGAAAAAGTATATATATACACACACATATTCATATATATATATATATATATATATATATATTCATATATTTGTCATTGCCTGGATAAACAGATAGATGATAGATGGGTAGATAGGAAGGTAGGTAGATGATGAGATAGATAGATAGTCTGTGTGTATCTCCCTGGAAAAATACATAAGGAATCAGCGAGGGGAGCTGGTTGTGGGTGATAAGAGTGGGAGGGGAAAAAAGATAAGAAAGCATAAATAAAAACAAACACAGATGGCAGAGGACAGTGTAGAATGAACAATACTCACATAGTCTACTTCCTGTTCCCTTTCTTAATACTGCATTTTATCTTCTAAATAGACATACTTCAGAAATCCCATCAGGAAAATCTGAAGGACTTTCAAACCCCAACAGTCTGACCATAGACTAGGCTAAGGTGAAAAGACATCAGTGGTAGGCAAGTCTCGGGGTCGTGTTTACAAAGTACCCACTTTGTGCTTAAGATAGAAGAGCCACCCTCTGTCACTGATAGAGATAGTTTACCAACAATGACTCGCCATTCCTGTGTTCAGTCTGTGGACCTACTTTCAGCTTCATGAATTATTGAATCAAAGCATTAATAGTCACAGACATTCTCTGTCATCATCTGTGTGGCCTCTCTTGATAACTAGATGAACAGAACAGCGCTGAGGGTCAAAATGTGAGCTGCGAGATGGTAGGATGCCCCCTTCCCCAATACCTCAGCTTCTATAACATCGTCATTGTCACCTTCTGGAATGAACGGAGTGTTGCCATGGCTAACTCCTATGCTGAGGCACACGGGGACAGGCAGGTGTCGGGGTGCCTTGGGGTCAGACCCGGCCACAGGGGCCTGACTCTTCTCCTATCCCGTGCACATCTCCTGCCTCTCTGCTGGGACTTTAAACGGCCTGGGCGGCTGGCCAGAGACCTTGGCTTGGTTTGCAGAGTTGCCCAATCCGATATTGGTGGTTAGCAAACAAACCAGGCTTGGGGAGCCCAAACAGGAGCGAAACAGATGGCCTTCTTGCCTCTTTGAATCCCTAAGGGTCTTCAGGGGGAGATGCTCCCCACATTTCATGGCCAATTAGGTCTAAAGGAACCTTCCCTGACGCTGACCGGAAGTGTCACCTTAGCATCCTCCCTCCCTCTATTCTCTCTGCTTCCACAGGAACACTGGAGCCCGTGGGCCTGGCATTCTTTCTGCAGCCTTCTTGACTGCTTCCTCATCCTCTTCTCATCCAAATGTGTCCATAAAACTTGAAAACTAAACATATTCATGACCCTCATAGACCAAGGTTGAGTATCTGATGGCAATCTGTCCTTCATCCAAGAATCTCCCCGAGGACCCAGGACTTCACTCAGAGGCATGAATCTTCATGGTGGCCTTTCTGGCCACACTCAGGGATCCAGGAGGGCTTGGAATGGAGGAGACATCCCATCGGACTCTGTCCACCACTGTCCAGCTGGTTCGGCTCTGTTCACCACAGGGAAGGGCGCCATGACCCTTGACATCACCTTCAGCTGCCCCTTCACAGTCCAGCCCATGTGCCATCTTGAGGGGTTTGGGAGTGCCCTGAGTTATTACAGAAGATGATGTCCACAGGTGGAGTCACGTGGGGTCACAGTTGTGGGATGCAGCTAGCTTCTCTTGGCCTAGACAGGGATCAGTGACATGCTGGCCAAGAAGGCTGAATGCCACTCCCCAACTGAGCCCATGTGCCCAATTCTGTGAACAGGGCTCTTCCTGGCCTATGATCCCTGAGGGCTCAGGAGGCAGCCACTTGCAAAAGCATCTTCTTTGTGTTCCTGTGCAATAGCCAACGGTGACAGTCCTATCATCTACTTCCCTCTGCCCAGTGTGGGGCAGCCACCAGTGACCTTGACTCTTGAAATGTGCCTAGTCTGAATGCAGACGCTTGGGAAGGGTATGACCACACCAGATGTGGAAGTTGTAGTGTTAAATATCTCATTAATTACTGTTTATACTAATCACACACTGAACGATAATATTTTGGATGAGCTAAATATATTATTAAAATTAATTTTCAATTTCGTTTTCCTTTTTCTAAGATGTGACTCCTAGAAAATCTTAAATTATGTATGTGACTTACATTTCACTTCCATGGCACAATCCACATCTGCTTGGCAACACCAAGAACTATGTTTCTCAGAATCTCTTCCTGAATGTGTCCAAGGTAGAGTCGTCGAAAGGAAAGGTGCGTGAGATCTGGGAGGCAGAGGTGAGAAGTGGCCACTGGGCTTTGAAGGTCATTGTTGGGTCAAGCCTTTTCCAGTTGGTCCTTGCTCTTCCCCTTGGTCATTCCTGACAGTCGGCACAGCTGACCAACACCCACCCCGCCCCAGGCCCTTGCTGCAAACTCAGAGGGCAGTCACAAAGAACCAAGAATCTTCCAAAGATGTCCCTCAGCCTCCTTCTTAAGTCCTGTGCACTCCCTGGCACTGGGACAGTAAGACCTTCTTGTTCTGATGGAACTCCCCTCGAAACCTTCACCGGTGTGGTCTCCCCGCTATAACCCAACCTTGATTCCCTGATAACCGGTGTGGTTCTGCTTTCCTTTTTTTTTTTTTTTTTTTAACTATTTAATTTATTTATTTGACAGAGAGAAACACAACTAGAGAGGGAACACAAGCAGGGGGAGTGAGAGAGGGAGAAGCAGGCTTCCCGCTGAGCACGGAGCTCGATGCGGGGCTCGATCCCGGGTCTCCAGGATCATGACCTGAGCCGAAGGCAGATGCTTAAAGACTGAGCCACCCACATGCCCCTGGTTCTGCTTTCCTGCTTGAGGCCCATCTCTCCGAGGTTCTGAGGCCCCCTGATCTAGTTTGAGTAAAACACCCAATCCAACTGAACCGAACCAAACCAAAACCAAAAAGCCCACAGAAGACAAAACTGAGAACATAAAACACACTTATTTATGTATCAAAATACAGCTCAGACGTGTCTAAGTCATGTCTTAGAGGGGAGAGGCCTGCTCTTCACCATGAGGCCTTCTGCTTCCCCATTTGAGATTCTACTTCTCTGCATTCCACCCACCCCTAAATTATTCTCTCTCCTTCATCGTCCCCCTCCCCCTGTCCACAAACCCCCCTCTGTTCATAAAACACTTAAAAAGAAAAAAATCCTCCCGCACCCTTTCTCTCTTATAGTTGAATTTTGGAGACATCTACACACCCCTCTTCCCCTTTGGATCCTATTTCGACACCCACCATTCCTAGAACTGCTGGATTGACAGTCCCCAATGGCCTAGTTTCCACATCCATTGGCCTCCTTCCCGTCTTGTTCAACCTGACCTCAGAGACCTCCAGTCTTTCCCTCCCCAGGCCCTTCCCACAGAACATTCTCCCCTGCCATCCTCACCTCCTTCCTGACCTTCCTTCCCTGGCTCCTCTTCCCCTCAATCCCTCCATTAGGTCCCCCCAGGGCTCTGACTATAGCTCCCGTCTCTCAACTTACGCTCTCTCTGAGCACTGTCATCTACTCTGTGGTTTATTTAAAGTATGATCTCCAAAGGGATGATTCCTATATTCTTATATTTCCAACATGGCTGTGGATGACCCCTAGCCTAGGCCGCACTGTTCACTGGGTCCAAAATGAAACTCATCTCCCAGTTCTCCATGTTCAAGTAACATAGTCAACACCCTTCCTGTTGCAAGTGACCGTCATAAGTAAATGGACATTTAAACAGACTTAAAGGGTCCAGTGCCTCAAGTGATGTCCTTCGTACCTGGCCTCCCTTCATCTCTTGGATCACCCTGTCTCAATTTGGCTTCGGGTGGGGGCAGGCTCTCCTGACATTCTGGTTCCTGACAGCTCCAGGTTCAAGTCCAGTGGAAAGGAAGCATTCCTTCCTGGTGACTTCTGCCCAACTCCACTCTGATTGGACCAAGTGTCCATTCCAGAATCAATCCCTGTATCCAGAGATAGAACTGCACTGGTTGGCAATGGGATTATATAGATAGTCACTAGGAAGACGATTCCCCTTAGGGGATGTTGGGAAGACAATCAGTTGTTAGGAAGATGGGTCGTTTGGCTGGCCAGGGCTGAGTCCCTGCCTCTCCCTTAGCTGCTGGAGCCCCTCTTGAACTGTGAGGACAGAGAGTGAGTGAGAGAGAGATGGTTTTCCAAAAGGAATTTAGGCTCTATTTCCAGGAGAAGGAAAAACAGGATTTCTGGTCCAACAACAGGGCAAATGTTCAACCTAAGAAGTATCATGACCTTGTCCTTCCCTTCCTGATCACATATCCCCAAATTACTGGGTTGGTTCTTATTTTGTGTCTATTGTTTTGTCTAGACTATCTCAGTGGTTCCCTAAGAACTTCTGTCTCTCATCATGCGTGTTAGTAGTTTGCTCAGGCATCCTGCGAGCTGTGTTCCGGCTCATGGAACTGAGCTGTACACTGTTTTTTAAAAAATTCATTCACCTGTTGATGGACATTTGAGTTGTCTCCAATTTTTGGCTCTTATGGTGAAACATTTGTGTAGAAGTCTTTGTGTGGGCATGTTTCCATTTCTCTCAGCAGGCAACTAGAACATGAGTCCTGTGGTGAGTGTGTTTAATTGAGAAACTTCTAAGCTGTTTTCCAAACTATTTTTACTCTTTTACATTCCCACCGATGTATGAGAATCCCATGTGTTCCACACCCTTGCCATCACTTGCTATTTCAGATGTTATGACTTTAGTATTCTATAGGTGTGTGGTTGTAATTTTCATTTTTCTGAGTAATACTGAACATTTTTCATGCGCTTTTTGGCCCTCTGTATATTTCTTTTGTAAAGTGTTTGTTGAAATGTTTGCTTATTTTCAATTGGGTTACATGACTCATTGAGTTTATTTGCTAAAAAACTATTAAGAAATTTGGCATCTGTGTTGAGGGATTTTGGTCTTTGGTTTTCTTTTGTTGTAAAACCCCTAGTTTTGGAAATGATTTCTGTTTTCTTAAAGGATTTGTACAGGATTGATATTAATTTTCCCTTAAAAGTTTGACTGAATTTACCAATGACGCCATCTGGGCCTGAACTTTTCTTTGTGGGAAGGTTTTGAATTACAAATTTCATTTCTTTAATAGATCAAGGGTTATTCAGATTTTCTATTTCTTCTGTCAATTTTGATAATTTGTATCTTTCATGAAATGTGTCCATTTTATGAGTTGTCAGATTTAAAGGTAAAAGGTTATTCATAATATCCCCTTGTTATCCTTTAAATGTCTATAGGATCTGTGATGATGTCCCTCTTTTTTCGGTGCGGAATATTATGTGTGTGTAGGGTGCTGTTGGGGGGTGGGTAGAAAGAACTAAATCCTCCACAGTAGGAAATCAGTAGATAACACCTCTGATGGGAAGAACTCAAGGACAGGTATTAGAAACAAACCGTAGATACCAGCAGAAACTGAAAAAAGAGTTGGAAGTAGTTGCCTCTCTGGACAGTATTAGTGTCACATGGGGCATGGCATGGTAGAACAAAGGACTGAAAACCAGTTCTTTCTTAACTAGTTTTATGGTACAAAATTCCACTTCAGGGTCCTTTTATTTTATATCTCGCCTCTCTCATCGCCTTTCCCTACCCCAATTCAGGCTGCACCCAAAGTCTACTGTGTTCCTAGCCTTCTGTAAATTCCTCTCATCAGTGCCACTGGGGGGGTTTTGGCTCAGTCTGGTCTCCCTGGTTGTCAGATCTAATTTCTGCCCCATCTTCAGGATGGCAGACCTGGGAAACCCCAAGGATCCTCACCTTGGGCCAACGGCATAGCTGGTGTACTTGAAACTTGGAAGATTATTTTAACATCCCCTTCACCAATATATCAAAAGTATCTTCAGTAATAATAGTGAATGAAACAAATAACAGTAACAAGAAACAGAAATGCCATTTAAAATTTTACTGAACTTTTCAGGGACGCCTGGGTAGCTCAGTCATTGTGTATCTACCTTTGGCTCAGGTCATGATCCCGGAGTCCTGGGATGGAGGTCCACATCGGGCTCCCTACTTGGTGGGAAGCCTGCTTCTCCCTTTCTCACTCACCCCGCTTGCGTTCCCTCTCTAGCTGTGTTTCTCTCTGTCAAATAAACAAAATCTTTAAAAAAAATAAGTAAATAAAATTTTATTGAACTTTTCAAAGATGTCAGTAAACATGAAATAAATATTAAAGTTCAAAGAAGGGCACAATTATTTAATCTCTTTATGTATATTTTATACTTAATGGTTTAAATTTTGATTTTTTTGGTTATAGACCTACATAACAAATGTTTATTTAAATAACTGGCAGTAAGTGAATTTTAATTAAATCAACACATTGGCCAAAGGTACTATTTTGGCAACTAAGAAGTTGTACTGTTGATATAGTGCTCTATTTTCTTTATATTTCATTTATAAACTAAAATTTGCACCTTCCGCACCAAGATGTTACACTTTATGGTCTGCACTCTTTTTCACTGTTTAAAATTTTAAGCATCAGTTAAAAACTGAGTGGTTCCATACACTGACTCAAGTTCTATTGCTTCATCTTACAATCACTGCCTATCATCACTTCCCTCACATATGCTATTCGGACATAGGCGTGGAGACAAACAGGGGCTGGAGACTTGACCTGTGCCCGGAGTAGGCTTGAACAACAACTCCAGGTTACTGGAATCTCCTCTCCAACTGAAGGGTACAGCCGAATCTGTGTGTTGGGAGACCACTGCCTAACTGGGTGTCCTCGGAATTCATTCCCACGTGGAATGCAAGGTTTATTAAAAGAGAAGTACTACAAACATGTCAATGTGAAGATTATCTATATGCTGTTAAAACTCAATGGAAATTAAGCCCACTAAAGATTTTTAAGGGGAGGAGAATTTTATCAGACATTTTTAGAATTGCCATATGCATGGTGATAAGAAAAGGGAGACTGGCTTTCAGTCCTAGTGTCATTATTATTTGTTAATTGTCTACAGGCACCCAGCAACCACTCCCCCTTTGGAATGTCACTGTCACAGAGAAGGACCCTCACTGTCTCCACTCGACCTTTCATCCACACCTCACCCTAAGCCAGCTCCAGCTCCCATCATTCCAACAAACTTTTCTTATGGAGAATGTCCTCCATACTGTTGAATCCAACAGAACATCTTGAATTTTCAACACCATTCAACCCAACTGGCCACATTCACTATCTTGAAACATTCTTTCCTCCTTTTCTACTTGCATCTCCAGGTACTCTTTCTCAACCTCCTTTCCTGGCTCCTACTCCTACATCCATTCATTAGACTTTGGAATTCCCAGGCTTCGTCTAGCCCTTCTCCTCTCACATGCTGCTTGCTCTCCCCATAATCTCATTGACTCCTGTAATGTCAACATTGCTCACAGGGTAGCCACTCTCTCTAGCTCTGAACTGCCCATCATCTCTGCTTAAAAGGTCACTGACATCTCAAACCGAATACACCCATAACCTGAGAAGACATTCTTATTCATTTAGCACCCAATCCATATTGAACAGTCAATAAATAGACCAGCCATAAACATCCAGCTCTTTCTCCAATGCTCCCCCCCATCTTGGTAATCACATCACCGGTTACCTGGTTACTTAAGATGGAAACTTGGGAACTACCATTGAGGCCCTGTTTCCCCCTCATCCTCTGTATTAGATCCATCCCTCTGTCTCATCTATTCTTCCTCCAAAGTATATCCCATCTAGGCACTTCGGTCTCCACTGCCCCCACCATTTCTTACCTGGACCAGGGCACCCAGACTTCCACTCTGGACTCACTCTACCCAGGCTCCATTTCACAGCCAGGGAGGCTTTTAATTTTTTAATTTTATTTTTTAGAGAGGTATTTTTAGATGCCAGTCTTAAAGTGAAATCCCCCGCTTAAAACCTTTGCCCATATAGATTATGAAGTCCAGCATGGCCTGGCTCCTGGCCACATCTCTTCAGCTTCAGCTCATTGCACTCCAGTCCTCACGTGTGCCCAGCAACTCCCATGTCCAGGAGCCCACGTAAGCACCCCTCTCTCTTCCATGTCACTAGTTCTTCCTAGCCCTTCTGGACTCCCACTCTCTGTCTCTTCCCCAGTGAAGTCTTCGGTGCTCCACCCTGAGGCCCGTGAGCCCAGCAGGGCAGTGACAGTGTCACCCTACTCATCTCATATCCCTGTCGCCCAGTCCTGAGGCTGAACCCAGGTACAGGCTCACAACAAGGGTGGTTATTGCCTCCCTGTTGTTGGGGGGAAACAAGCTCAGAAGCTGTCCTGTGCAGGCATGCCTAGGAATGGGTTCATCAAACAAAATGGAGCAGCCTTTCTGTAGGCTGGGCCAAACTTCCCAGAAGTCTCCATGTACCCCTAAAGTTAAGTGCCTTAGGAAAACATGCCCCAAGAGCAGGACATCCCCAGCTAAAGTCATCTCAGGCCCTCTCTCCATACCCCCTCCCCTTGGGGCTCACTTGTTCAGGGCTTCCAAGGGTCAATTTGGTCTGGATGCATCCATTTCCTCCAAGGCAAAATGTATCCATGCCTTTTTTGTGCTTTTGAGGCTGCTTGGAATAAGCAGGAGGCGTGAGGTTTTATTACCCCCTGGGATCTATTTACACTGGGCGTGCTGCTTGGGTCAAGGCTGTGGGAGAAGTGGGCGGGCTCCCTGAAGGCGACAAGTGGGTGGGGCCAGCTCCCAGGGGAAGGGACGCAGCTGTGTAGCACTATTGTTCTGGCATCAAATCCTTCTAAGGTTCCAACTGGATTGCTTGGAGACAGCTTAATTAAGGCTGCTGTTTTCTTCTTTCTTCTAAGTTTGTTTACTTTATGCACTTTCCAGGGGAGTACATGTAAGTTAGAATTCGCTTCTCTGGCCACTGGAAGATGTGGGTCAGAGCTCTCTTATACACACACACAAATAAGTAAGACCTTACAGGATTTGATTAATACAGTCTACAAATTCAAACTTCTATCTATGAAAGTATGTATGCACCTATCTTTACATGCCTCAAGGAGCATACGCTCTTGTTGCCTATGTTCATGGAACATTTACATGTTACATTTACTGATTATAACCCAGTAATATTTGAAATAACTAACTTAGCAAGGATGTTTTTTTTAACATTTAGAAAGGATATATTCCTAGGTAGCTCTTAGCTCAAAGAAGAAGTCTAAAGCACAAGTGAAAACTACACAGAAAATGACAGACTATTTCATACCCAAACCTGAGTTAAACAGAGCTGTATTCAGAAGAAAATTTATAATCTAAAAATGCCATTGTTGTTTAAGGAGAAAGGGTAAAACAAAACAAAACAAAACTGAGTGCTCATCTTAGAAAACAAAAAAGGAGCAGCAGAAAAAAATCAGAACTAGCTGTAAGGACCTATTTAGATGTCCACACCGCCATCTTGTTTACTCAGAAAAACAGCTCCAGGAAATATGGGCACACAGCCCCTGGAAAACAAAGGTGAGCCAGATTGGGGGAGATGCCCAATCTGTTAACCCTCTTAACCTCCTGGACTCTTGAGCAACGGAGATCCCCTGGTAAACCACTCTGGGGGATTATGAACTTAACAGTTTAAATGTGTTCATCATCACAGCAGAGTGAAAGAATTAACTCAGGCAAACTACATGAGTTGGTCAGCTCAGGGTGTGGTTTTCCCCTATAAAAGGTAGGCTGTAAGAATAGGCGTGGTCGTTCTCTCTCTCTATAGAGGGGACTCTGACCCAGGCCGGTAAAGTCCTCGATGCTTGGTGTGAAATAAAGCTTTGCTGGACCTTCGCTTTTGTATCAGCCTCATTCCTTTGACCACAGACCCTATTACTAGCCAGATAGGGGAATACAAGATCAGAGGTATAATCAACAAAATAATAAAGAAAAAATAACCAATACATACGATTAGGAAGGAGAAAGAGAAATGACCAGACTCAGGAGGTATTCAAATCATCTGAAGGAGACACGAGCAACTGTCTAGCAACACAGGAAAAACCTATCAGAACTGGAGGATCTAAAACAAAACAAAACCAAACCCCAAAAAACAAAGCCACCAAACCTCTTGCCAAAATGGATGCATAAAGAAATAGAAATTGGACGTCCCAATTAGCAGAAGGCACAGGAGGGTGATGATGAAGGAGAGCCATTGAAGAAGAGTCTAGAACCTTCTATCTACCTTTAAAAAATGAGAGCAGGAAATTCTCAGGTAATTCAAGTTATCACAAGCCATAGAAGATGGTGGGCGTCTCCCTGACCCATTTTATGAAGCTGGCATAATTTTAGTTCTAACCGCTGACGCAGACATAGAGAGAAAATGATGGAGGCCTCTCACTTTAAAAATGCAAAGACTCAACATATTAGGCAATGGAACCAGGAAACATATTAAAAGAATAACACGTTAACACATTCTGACCAAACAGGGCTTATTCCAGGGAGTAAGGGTGGTGCCTATCAGGAAATCTATCCACATGAGTAGGACATTTACCAAAAAAAAAAAAAAAAGGTTAAACAGGAAAACCAGTGTGGTCCTAAGAGTGGATGCTGAGAGGACAGCAGTTTGCCATTCGGTAGCCATTGCTGACACGTCCCTGCAAATAAGAAGACGGCCCAAGAAAGATGCAACACCACTCTGTGCCCTTGAGGCTGGTCCACACTGCAGATACCGCAGCCTTCCAGGACCCCAGCAGCAGGTCTGAGAAATGACCTGCTGCATACCCCCGCTACAGCTAGCTCCCAGGGGTCTGCTGCACGGACCTGGAGTGCCCGTGCCCAGAAATGGGGGGATGTTTGTTTATCGTGGCCTTGTTCTGGGGTGTGGGGGGGCGGGGGGATGCAGTGGACCCGAAGCCAAGCCAGAGCCCATCAACACGGAAACAGCTGAATCCGTACAGAACTCAGCGTCTGAGAGAACAGTTCATACCACCTCGTAGGTAACACGGCGAGGTTGCAAAGTGTATAGGATCCCGACGGTCATGGAAAGAAATGCCAGGAAAGCACGTGTAAGCAGACACATGCGCCAGGAGCGGGCGGCCGCTGCACGAGGTTATAAGAAGGGCAAGATGATGTGGGGGCAGAAAGGGGCAAATACTGCATTACCTGCTTTCATAAGGTAACGGGAGTGTGACATCATCTTTTTGGTTTGCATTTGCATGAAAAAAATCTCAGCTAATTTTAAAGTTTCAACAGCCTTCTCCAGCAGCAAGTTGTTCTTCCTCCGGTGTCTATGATTGCTTGAATCATCTCCTGGCTCAAGAGAGGGAGCTTGGATCAGTAGCAGCTGGGCAGGCCCTGGTCTTCCGGGTGGACGGTGGTGAGCGGAGTTGGGAGGAAGGCAGATGTCGCAAGCACACCCTTTCTGCGCTGCATTTCTCCAAGGCTCAGAGTGCTCGGACAGCTTGTCCTCCAACACTGCCCCTGCCCGGAGCCCCCAAACTATTCTAGCTGCGAGGTCTGCCTTTCAGGGCGTTAACCACAGCTCCTAGTCTCTCCCACTTGGAAGGGCATATTCTCTGGCTGTGTGCATTGGTTTGGAAAGTGTAGGCCCTCCCTTCTCTTCTCGGAGCTCTCGGATTTCTGTTTGACATTTGGTTCTGGCTGGCTCTCTTGTTGAGCTCCAGTGGGCCATGGTGGCTCTGAATGGGCAGGAGAGGACAGTTCTTGATTAAATCCCATTCTTTGCCTATTCCGTGCTAAATCGTGCGGCTGAGTGTGGCTGGAGAAAACCAGAATCAGGCGGCCTGGTCTCACTTTAATGATCCCCAGCCTCGAATGGGCCTTTTATGTTTCCTGGCTGACCTACTGTCCGTACCTCCCTGGTCTGCTCACTTTCCCATGATCTCAAATGTCCGTCTTACAGTTTCCCCCTCCTCCAAATCTCCGTCACCTCCCGCCCTGGGCTCCCTCTCCGCTGATCTGACAAAGGAGAAGCAATGGAAACAAAGAAATGAGGATCTCCTGAAGTTTCCACCACATCTACCCCTCTTCCTGGCTAGTCTCCCTTCTCCCTTTTGCCTGCTCTCACACACCTGTCCCCTGCCCCCAACCTTTCTCAAAGTTCCAGGCACTTGTCTCCTTCCATTTCTAGGCAGGTCACTCCCGAGGGTTGTCGATATTCCTGCTGCCAATGTTCTCCCTGCCCCCCTTCCATTTTCCTCTGGGCTCTAATGCCATCTAGCTTCTCCCCTCTCCACTCCACTGAAGCTGCTCTAGAAGGCTCCAGGGACCTCGATGCTGGAGACTCAGTACTGTTGGTCCTCATTAGCAGCAGCATTTGATTACTCCCTCCTCTCTGAAACCTTTCTGGACTCAGCTTCTAGGACCCATACCCTCTGGGCTTCACGCTTGTGTCTGGCCACTCCCGCTATTTCCTGGGCTTTTCCTCTCCACTTGCCTCCACTCTAAACTTTGGGGAACCTCAAGGCTCAGATCTGGGGCCTCTTTCTTTTTTTTGGCCAGATCCACTCAACTCACTCCCTTGGGGATTCATCCAGGCTCCACTTGTCATTTGGATGCTGAGGACTCCCACTGGCCTGGACTTCTCTCTGGAGCTCCGGGCTCAAGCAGCGTCAAACAGGCACCTTTAACTTAACACATACAACATGAGCGCTAAACCAGTTCCTCTTGAAGTTCCTTCTTCTCAGCAAACATGACAACTTCCACCCTGGGGAGGCCTAGCCTAGTTGCCTGAGTGGGGGAGGGGAGGAGCTGCTGGCACAAAGCCGGGCTCCGGAGGCTGAAAGGTGAGGGTTCCTTCAAGGTGAGGGTTCCTTCAAGGTGAGGGCTTTGCCCCAGGAGCATGCTCTCCTGGAGCGAGGGGGAGAGGCTGTGCATTACCAGGAACGTTGTAATATGTTTGGCATTTGTTGCTGGCAATGGTTCTAGAATCTATGGAACACCAAGAAACCAGAAGCAAACAACCTGTCTGGGAAGTCAATAAAGCATTTTATTCCACAGGAAGAAAAATAACGACTCTGACATGAGAAACAGATGAAAGAGTCTTAACAGATTGGTGACCGTATGTAATCATGTTTACACAGAGAACCAGATATTTTAATTTCAGGTAGTACCAAGCAGCTACGATGGTATTTTGAGGCACAGATGATGCTTAAAAACAAAGTGGCCCTAGAGCCTTCTGAACATCCAGGTGAGTCCCCGCCAGGCTGCACTGCCCCCCCCCCCCACCATTGGGGGTGTGGAGGCGCCTCCCTCAGGCTGCCCGGCCCTGTGGGCTGGCCAACAGTGCTGGATTGGGGAATTAGGATGGCTTTTGATTTCTCCTATCCAATTTCTCCTCATTCAATTTCTTTTACTTTTTTTCAGAGAGAAACTGTGTATTTGGGACAGCATGAAAATCGGGAGAAATTATCATAACAAAGTCTCCGACATCACGGGCTAAACACCAATTTAAAAAGAAACGGGGCATTCAAGGAGCCCAGGGCAGGGCCTGTTTCCTTCAGAGCTTTGAATTCTTTCCTATCTAAAGCTGAGACTACGTCCAAGCGTCCCCTCAAGCCGAACCCCCTGGGGGCCAGCGAGCCTGAGAGGGCAGAGAGCAGGAGAAGCTCTAGCCTCTTCTCAGGCTCCTTGGGGGCAACTATTTCTAGAGCTGATTAAAATTAGAAAGGAGCCTGGAGGACAGGCACCACAACACCTCTCTGCAACCCGGGGAAGCAGCTCTCCTCCTCCCAGCCCTCAGTGGGCTTCCCCTGTCACAGCTCCCACCAGGGGCTGAGGACCATCCGCTTCAGTCACATGAAATCCCACTGACTTCATGCCAGAAAGCGACAGAAGGCTCACCGAGGCAATCAACCAACCCTTCTGAGAGTCTCGTCTTCAAGAGATCGTAGTCTCCAGCAGGCAGTGGGTCACTGATGGTAAAGAGCACACGGTGGACTCGTGGGGCACGGATGGGGGAGCTGGTGAGGAGGACCCGTGGCAGGTGACACTGGGCCGTGCTGCTGAGGATCCTGTGTGTGAGCTGAGAGGCATGACTGCTCCCCAGCAGAGACAAACAACAAGCCAAGACCCACCCCAGCCCTTCACAGGCCAAGTTTCAGTTTTGCGATCCACCGACTTAGAGCCCGTGAGGACCATACAGGCCTTGGAGTTCAAGACGATTCTTGGAAACACCATTAGCCAAAGCTCTTGAGCACTTGTGCTAACGCTCCCTTCCTGCTTCTTGGAAAGCACACCCACCTACACGTGCGCACGGGCAGGGGAGGGACAGTGAGGTGGACAGATCAGCTTCACCTGTGTCTTAGGAGGGTTTGGGTCGGGAGTTACAAACACCAACACCTTCTACACATCCGCTGATCCTGATTTTAGATCTCAGCTACATGTGACAAGGCCATAGAAACTGATGAGCATTATTACAAGGAAAATTTAAAAAATCACACAGCTAGCCATTCATTCTAGAGTAAGCCCTCCTCCTAATGTGTTTATTCCTTACAGAAAAGGCGAAATAGCAAAAACAAGACCCGGGAGGGAGAGGGCACTCTACCAGGCCTTGCTAATTGGCTGGAATTTAAGACCAAGGACAGGAGATGTTCCAGTCAAATCTTGGTTCCATGAAAAACTGACAAAACAGCTTTTTAATACTCAGATTTCAACCCCTTTCCTGAGACTCTCTCCCTTCTCGTCCAGTGTTACCACTGCTGACCCCAGGGCTATGCAGCTGTGGTACCACCTGCCTGTGGCTTTATTGAAAGGAAAGTGTCCTAGGACCTTCTCCCTGTTGTTGCCCAGAAAGGAGAGCCTTCTTACCGGGACTTCTGAGAAGTCTGTGGATTTTTGATTTGTTAAAACAAACAGTTCTGTGAGATGTTTTTCCTTCTAAATCAACAGAGCCTACCAGTATTTCAAACTGACCCTCTCTGATGAAAACCCAAGAAAAACTTATGATGCTGGTGTGTGCATGGGTGTGCACACTCACACACATAATGGGACACAGTTCACCTCAGAGCTGGGCAAGACTAGTCAGGAGAAAGTCAAATAGATGGAGAAAAAAACCGAACTGGGGGGTGGGAAATAAATAAAAGACGGGTTTTGGAGCCCCGGTCCTGTAGGTCCCTCGGGGGCCGGTTCCCCACTGAGGCCCCAGGGGCCACCAGAGTCAAAGGTGCCCGCCAGAGCACTTCCCATCTCACT
Source organism: Spilogale gracilis (assembly GCA_004023965.1). Lineage (NCBI taxonomy): Eukaryota > Metazoa > Chordata > Mammalia > Carnivora > Mephitidae > Spilogale > Spilogale gracilis. The sequence continues at coordinate 54,306 of PITA01009675.1, read as the reverse complement.
CAGTCTTCATTCCTGTGACTTCTCTGGTCTCCAAAACTAACACACAACATTCTTCAACTTTCAAGAATGCCTCTTTATAGAGAGTACCCTGAATGAGACGTGTAGAATTAGTGCAAGAGAAGATCCAATATAATTTTATATTACTTTACAGTTAATAAACCTTTACACACATCACAGGCCCTGTTCAGAAACGCTCCTATATATTTACACACACAGAGTTGTACATATATACATGTCAACGAAATACAGGGCAATCTAAAAATTAGATTCATCTCAGTACGCTTTTTTTTAACGTTATTCAACCAAAACCTTTGAAAAATTACCTCCCCATAATCTAAAGTAACCCTTCACCCCACCCACAAATGAATACGGTTTCCATTTGTAGCCTCCCCCCATTTCTTGGTATCACTCCCCCAAACCTTATTCTGGTCTTGCGTCTGATTGAGGCCAAGCCCACAGGCCTTCTCTCCTGACGGATGCGGGGCTGTGTCCGGGAGCGTCTCTCTGGCAGCTGGCATTCCTCAGGAGTCCAGCTCCAACTGCTCTTGATTTTCATTGAGTCTTAACATAAGTTGCTGTTCATAGTAAAGGCTCTTTGCATAGTTTATCTCTTGTGATAACTTGACAGCAAGGCCCTCGGATTTCACATGGACCTGGAGAGCAGAAGAGAATCAGTAACCCGGCCAGAGTGGGGGCTAAACAAGTCACTGGATGCAGGACAATGAAATTGGCCCAGGCATCGGCGCCCGGCCTGGCGGCAGATCAGAACGGTGTGGATCTACTTTTCTGTTGTTTTTTTTTAAAGTAGGTTTCGCATCCAGTGTGGAGCCCATTGTGGGGCTTGAACTCATGACCCTGAGCTGAGATCAAGAGTCAGACCAGACTGAATTATCTAGGTGCCCCTGGTATGGGTTAACTATTAAGAAAGATTCCCAGGGCCTGCTCCTGGTGAATACTGATTCAAGATGTGGGGTGGGGGGGGGGGCGGTCCTGGAATCTCTATCTTTAACCTACGCCTCAGGTGACTGGGTAGCCCAGCCATTGTTACCTGATATCTGGGACTCCCAGGACGGAGCACCAGCCTTAGCTCTGAGGAGGTGAGGGTCTGCTGAGGGTAGACAAAGAGCAAGAAGGGCTGCACCAAACGCGTTTACCTCCAGCGTTTGGTGACAGTCAAGAAGAGGGAAGAAGGAGTATCAGACAAATGCCTCGAGGCTTTTTTTTTTTTTTTTTTTTAAATCAAGAATGCTTAGTTGCTCACTTGCCTTGAAAGGAGCAAAAACGGGGCTGGGCAAGGCTCCTCACCATCAAAAGGAACTTGTGGAAATACTCAACTTCTGGGTGTTAACTCTGTGAATCTAGCAGCCCGGACTTAAGCCGACGACCCCAGGGGAGCGTGTGAGGGCCAAGCCAAACCCAAGCACATTCCTGAGCAGGGGGAGGTCGAGGGATTCCTGAGGAGAGCAGCCCAAGAAGGCTGGCTGTGGTTTCTGATCTGTAGAGAGAGTCAGGGATAAGCAGGGCCATTTTGAATGGCCCATCATTCTTGAATGCAGCTTTGAAATCCTGGCACACTGGGTGAAAACTGAGCAATGTTGGGGCGCCTGGGTGGCTCAGTTGGTTAAGCGACTGCCTTCGGCTCGGGTCATGATCCTGGAGTCCCGGGATCGAGTCCCGCATCGGGCTCCCTGCTCGGCAGGAAGCCTGCTTCTCCCTCTCTCACTCCCCCTGCTTGTGTTCCCTCTCTCGCTGTGTTTCTCTCTGTCAAATAAATAAAATCTTTAAAAAAAGAAAAGAAAAGAAAAGAAAACAGCAATGCCAACACCCCGGGATCATGCAAAGCCAGCGAGCTCAGCCTACCGCGGGGGGCGTGAGCTTCCTCACAGGTGCTTCTGTGGGGCCAACCGTTTCTCTGAGTGCGGGCAGCAAGCAAAGGGGCCTAGACCGCCAGCTCTGGAGTCACACCACCTGGCCTGAACCCCAGCTCCTCCCAGTGCTGCCCATATAACCTAGAGCAAGCCACCGGCCCTCCCCAAGCCTTCTTACCAGGCAAGTGGGAACGGTGGCACAAGAGCCAGATAACCCTCAGGACTCCTTAGTATCTGTCCAACCTGGGAGACAGTGTGTCCTTAAGGCATGCTGCTGATTAACGGGAACGTTATTATTTGAAAGCCCTGCCATGACAATACCTTGTACCCTTTGGAGGCAAAATATACCTTTTATTTAGAAATACTTATTTAGAATCTATTCTGGGGAAGGGCCTAGAAGCTAGATATTCCTTCTCTGTGCGAAAAACAAGTTTGCGATCGTTCTACAGGAGAAGCAACAGAGCAGTCAGTGCGTGTGCTCTGACCTCAGAGCCAGTATGCCGCAGAGGCACATTTCAGGAATACAAATCCCCAGGTACCATGTCAGTGGGTCCTCACCCCTCGCTACAGCTGGTGTTACTGCCCACACCGTTAGCGATGGGCAGCAGAGGCCCAGGAGTTGGGTCGTTACTGGTAGAGCTGGGAGGGCAGCATCACCCCAGTTAATGCACACTGAGCTCCTTCTGTACGCAGGGCGGAGAAGCAGTACCCCCTGGGGATTAAGAACAGCCCGGCACAAACCTAAAATGAACTCCTGGTGAAAAGCGTTAAAAGCAGGGCAGCGGCGTTCCGAGGGCCCTTTCTGTCCCTCAGCCGCGGAGCGCCCCCAATCGGGGGGTAAGGAGCCAGGAGAGCAGCACACTCACCATGGGCTTCTGCTGGGAAGGGCCAGGGATGGACACGCCACTGCTTGAGCTCGCTGCCTTCCTGGTCACCCGCACGTACACCTTCCCGTGGTCTTTGGAGACGAGGCAGTGGTAGAGATCGTCGTATTTGACTTCCAGAAAGATGGCCTCTCGATCCACATAGTCCCCACTCTTCAGGAAGTAAACAGCCTTGGAGGAGATGAGCACACAGTAGCTATCGATGTTCTCCACGGCTATGAAGCTGCCGAAAAAGGGGGAGAATCAGTACGGCACTCAAAGCTGAGCCTCAACCCGGGATGGCGGGGCCGTTCCTGGTCACCAAGCCAAAAGAAGGGGAGGAAGCATGCTCTGGGTTCCTGACCTTGAGTCCAGGCCCCCTCACGTCCTCTAACACAGTGAGCCTCAGTTTCCTCATTTGCAAATTAGGAGTAAAAGTGTCACTGACCTCCTGGGGCCGTAGAGCACAGGGGCCCCCTACACAGGGGTGCTTGAGACGACAACCATCAATAAGACAAATTTCATATCCTGACACTGCACTGTGTGTGGGGGATTTTTGCAGGGAGAGTTTTTGGGGGAGTTTAAGGCACAGAAGACAGGCAAGATGTACCCAGGCTCTGTTGGCCACAACAGAGGAGGGAAATACAGCACTTTTCCAAGGTAGCTACTGACAATGTTCACTGCTGATGTGGGGGGGGGTGGGTGAAGGCCAGGGCCCCGAAGACACGGGCCGGTGATGGAGAGGCAGGGCCAGGGTGGGGGGGCGGGTTTGGAGATAACAACTCAGAATTAAATTCGGTTCCCAAGCGGGCCGGTGTGCGGCTCTCCCAGGAGGCGGCCCGGTCTTCGCTCCACACCTCAGTGACCGGGAACCCAGGAGAAAGCCACTGCATGTTCAGAAAAGTCTAATAAACCAGAAAGTGCTTTCTGAAGCTGTACTCTTGATCTGACTAACGTTGGAGGGGGGGTAGGCCACTCGGAAAAAAAAAAAAATCCCATTCCTTTTCCTCCATGGAGCTCCCAGATTTAAAGTGGAAATTTATGCATGTCAGACCTTTCAGCTCAGCTCCTGAATGAAGGGCAGTGACCCTTGGAAACGGCCAAGGCAGCTCTCTGGGGCCTGGCCGCCTCCACGGCATCTTGTGACAGCCTGCCACAATGGGGCGGCCACGTCGAGGGACAGCAAAAGAGACCAGATGACGGAGGAATACTAAGAGCTGACGACAGGCTGACTGTCAAGCTCTGGCTCCCTGGGACTTGACGTCCTGAGAGGAATTTCCAAACTGTAGCCGCTGAGCCGAGGCTCTTCCTGGAGCTATTTGGGGACTGGGGCCCAGGATGGCTTTGTTTCTCAGTGGTCACAAATCGGCTGCTGGGAGGGCAGCCCACTCACTGCCCACCTGCTTTCCTTTCAGACCCCGGGGCCCTGGCTCACCTGCTCGCCTACAGGCTCACAGATCCACCCCTGCCTGCCTCAGGCCACAACCTACCCAAAGCCTCCCTGCCTGAGGATTTCCAAGTTCCAACTTCCCCACGAAGTCTCTCTGAAATACTCCTAACCTGCCCCCATTTTTGAACGCTTAGCTGCTTACCTTCAAAATCACGGCCAAACACGGACTCGGCTCTCTAGGCTGAGGTAAGAGTGGGGGTGTATGGTAGGGCCCTGGTCTCTCTGAGAGCCCCCACCACTGAGTCAGCCGTCCCTACGTACTCAAGTAAGGATCCTTCTGTTCCAGCTGCCATTTTAATTACAGCCTTGCATGACAAGAATTGGGGTTTATTGTTCTATTCTAACTGGTTGGCAATGCCAAGAATGCAGACTTGTAAAGTCTCAATGCCAAAATTAGAAATACCCAGCAGCTTTGGGTGTTTGGGCCACTTAGCGCAGAATTTCCCACATTCTAGGTTCTGATAGTATCAAGGGGGCAGCATTACCGCTGAATCAAACTGAATGGAATCTCAAACAGCTTGTCTGGGGGTAGAAAAGAGGAAACAGAGGGAGACAGACAGACAGAGAGAAATGAAAAAAGCACCCTGACATAGACAGAAAACAGCACAGGGCCCGAACTTGCTGAGCACCGGACATGAAAACAGAAAACAGCCCATGGTTTCTGAGCACAGGTGGGCTGGTCATGCAATGGGCTCCCAAAGGAGACCCCAAAGTTGGCTGCTGCCACTGGGGTGAGAACAGGAATGTGCATGAAAAATCCAACTGATTGGGCACCTGGGTGACTCAGGTGGTTAAGGGTCTGTGATCAGCTCAGGTCCTGATCCCGGGGCCCTGGGATCGAGCCGTGCATTGGGCTCCCTGCTCAGCAGGGAGTCTGCTTCTCCCTCTGCCTCTCCCCCTAATTGTAAGCACTCTCTCTCTCTCACTCTGCTCGCTCCCTCCCAAATAAATAAAATCCTTAAACAAAATTAATAAAAATCCAACTGAGGTTATTTCCTTTCCTCTGGTCCGGCACGGGATGGACCTACCCCATGACCCTTGTTCTCACTCTGACCCGTTTGGAACCTGCCGTACCCAACAGAGGCACAGCCCCCAGCAGGCCAGGCCTTTCCTTCAGGGCAGCTGCTCTCACACTCGGGCCAGGGGGGCTGACATTATTAGCGCCCTTTCCATACTGGAACACTTTTATAGGCTTTCAAACAGACTCCTTTCCAAGACGCCACAGGTGGCGAAGTCCCCAGCCCGGCCAGAGCCACCGCGGGAGGAAGGGTGGCCCTGGGCTCGGAGGCTCGACGGCGGCACTTCTCCCAGAGGAGGAAAGGGTGCCAGGCTGGGTGACTCTGGGCAGGCCAGCTACCGTCCCTGTGGCTCGGTTTCTTCATCTGACAGAGGGCACGCTACCTGCCAGGTTCTTCGCTAGTAGCCAAGTCTAAAGAATTCACGGCCAGACCTCTGCCCTGTGAGCAGGGGCCCCCTATTCAGACCCTGAAGCCATGACTGGTAATAACACTCTTTGGACATGCGTATCAACTCTTGGAAGCCTTTTCAAATCAAGAGCAGATCAGAGCCAACAGTACAATCGAGAGGGGGAGAAAGGGAGAGAGTGACGCCATGGCCGGGCACCGGGTCCCCTAGCACCGCCTGAGCACGAACCCAGAGACGGACTCTGCAAAGAGCCCTGCCTCTCCACTGTCCTCCTGACACTTCCCTAGCGCTCCTACCACCGACACCAGTGCTCTGGGTTTCTTCATCCTCCTCCTCATCTTTTTCTTTTTTACAGAATCTAGAAACCACATCAAAGAATGGTTAAAACGAAGTTCTAGACTGGGGGGTCCCCTGCTATGGGGACAGATCCCAAACACGTCTGTCATCTGTGAAGGGAACCACAACTCGGGGTGATTGCAGAAGCCGGCCAAGGCGGCGCTCTTGGGCCTTCCCCTCTGACTGTGGCGCCGTCCTCTGTCCCTTTCTTCTTCAGAGCCACAGCGCTTCCGGTCCTTCCTGGCCATCCACCTGCGGAAGCCGCCTCACTCAGGGGGCCTGGGGTTTGCTCACACAGCGGTGGCGCGACGGCCGCCCCAGGGCCGCATCTGGACACGGCGCTTCCCACTCTTCATTCTGAACAAGCCCACTCCACACAGGGCTGCCCTTGGGCCATAAATGAAGGGACTCATGTGATGGCACAGGAAGAAAGCCAGTGTGGTCTCAGGGGGATCTCGGGCCCATCCTTCTAGTCTCTGACCTATTAAGAGTCCAGAGGATCATGCCCAGCCCTCCCCGCCCCTCACTGTCTTGTCGCGTCTCTCTGACTCAGATCCGTTTCTCTGCTGCCGGCAAGGTGATATTTTCTAAGCATAATTCTGAGTGGGGTCCTCTTCAAAATTTCACCACTACCTATAGGACAGGCAAGTTCAGTAAGGCTCTTAGTATCTGGCTTGTGGGCCACGTGCTGCCACACCCGGTGGACCCCAACCATCCAGGAACTCTGCGGCCTCCACGCCTGTGCCCAGCACCCTTCTCATGCATGGGGCTTGCTCTCTTCTCTCCTGGGCATAATTCTCCTCATCCCGTGGGTCTTTCCTGGCTCTCCAAGAATAAATTAATCACTTCCCCTTGAGGCCTCATAACACACAGCTCACACTTCTGTTTTAAAAGCAATCATATGTTATAGTTAGTAATACCGTCCTGCTTCCCCTGCTAGCCTGCGAACTCATCAAGGAAAGAGCTCAAATTTCTCACTCGTCCTGGCACAGAGCGGCATTCAGTACTTAGGCGTTAGGTAGTCTTACAAAATGACAGTGAATTTACATTGTAAGGTCCGGTGGAATTTTCCAGAGCACACGCACCTTTCTATGTTGGAATACATTTTACCCAGTAGTAACCTTACAAACTCTCTTGGAACTCTTGATTTAACTTAATTAAAGATTAAGTCAGACCATTAACTTTTATCAGCATACCTGGCCAATCCATCACACACAAGTTTTCATCGGAGGGCATGTCAAAGACTGTCCAATTCCCTAAGTGTCAATGGTTACTGACTGATCATTATCTGGTTTAGAAAATGGAAACTAATGAATTTTATCCCCTTCCTCAAAAGGACCTGTCTTTCGTTTTTGTTTTCAGACTGTATATTACTGTAAGGTTTATACTGATGATTCTATGCTGTTAGGATCAACCCTATGACCTACGCTCTAAAAAAGATTTCTGATTTCTGTCTCTATCTGCAATTTGTCAAGAAGAGTGAAGATCAAAAATACCATAAACGATATGTTTATAAAGAGGGCAAGAAAGGAAAATTTTGCTCTCGATTTCATTTCTTCTTGTACTCTGAATCTGCTGACCACGTGCGTGAGTTTCTTTCATCAGAGGAAGAACTTGTTTGGCTGTGGGTTTACAGGCTGTTTTTCTGTTCTTTTTTTATACTTCTCTGTACTAAAAAAAAATCTCGTAAACGTTATTTTCTGAAACTACATTTTGCAAATATAATCCAGTTGTCAAGTTCTGGAATATAGCGTCGGGACACGTGGGTGGTCACGTGAGTGGCCACGTGGCTGGCTCAAAGGCACCCATTTCGATCAGGTTAAGAGCCACCCTAATGCTTACCATACTGGCGTGTCACTTTGTCTGTGATAAAGTATTAGAAATAAAATAGGGAATTTCTCTCTTTCCTTTTTTTTTTTTTTTTAATGAAAATGAGGTCCCTGGCTACAGATTAGATGCTAGTTATAATGAAAATTTAATTTAATCAGATGGGACAAATTTTACTTTAACATCATCTTAACCCAGGATCCTATTTCAAAACCCAAACTGAAAAGGATGGGAAGCAATGGTAAGTCGCCGACATACCAAAGAGACAGTCGATTCTTCTGAAATCGAAGCCTTTTCAGCTGGCCAGACCTGAAATCCTATGTCAGTAACTATCTTTTTAATACTAATTAATTAAATAAAATGAAAAATTAAATGAAACTTGATCTGGGAGGACAAAGTTGAAGTGCCCAAGGCACTGGGGACTTTGTGGGGTTTTCACTACATCAGGAAGTAATTACACAACATTTTCCAGAAGTGAAACAGTGAGTCTAACTGGAAAAAAATGTGGAAACATTTAGTTAGAACAGTAGAGCAAGGTATTAAAAGACCCTTCTAAGGGGTTAACTCTGAAGGAAAATATGCAAATAATTAGGTCTTTAAATATGTTTTTAATTACAATCCTAGGATAAAAGTCAGAGGTACAATTTGGCACTTGCGTGCTTTTCTTGAAAACCCCTTTCTTGCAAAGTGATGATTCTAATGTTCACATCACTATGAAGACCCAACCTGACAACTGAGGACACTTCTGAGAATTTGCTGGCTTCCTTGATGACTTCTTCCTAGTACCCTAGGAAGGCCACAGTCATGTGCTTTCTTCAACATTCATTGGCGAGATTTAACCCACAAACTTGGGTAGTGACACATGGTTTTCATCTTTAGAATCAAAACTCATTCATGCCAATATCTTTTCCCAGTTCACATGAATTTCAAGAGTTTCATGAAATTGACTTTACTGACTTCGGTCTGATTCCAGTTTTCAGCTGTGCGTGGCTGTTTTCAATGTGCGTGTCTCACTGGGAACAATGCTGGGTTGGCTGGACCACACGGTTTCTCCCTTGTGTTTCTGGAGCCTGCCATTCTACTGAAGACGAATTTCGTAAGGGCCAGAGATGGTTCAAACTGAATAGGGGTGAGTGGGGGAGGAAACTGAAAACACAACGTACAATCACTTATAATCTCAATCTTTGACCAAAAAACCTCCAAAAGGTGGCAATGTGATCACGTATTAATCTAATGCTACAGCACAGTTCTCCAGCTATCATTCATTCAACAAATATCTACTGAGTGCCTACTATGTGCAGGTACCCTTCTACTAGTGAACGGAAAGACAAAATCGCCAGTCCTTCTCTGCTAGACTTGAGGAACGACCCTCTGGGTCTCTGATCCAAAAGTTGCACCGGGAAAGCGGCATGATGGGCAGCCGAGCCACCAAATCCCCCCCAAGGAGGCAGCACTAGAAAGTCCTCCCTGGAGTGAAGCTGCCTGGGGAGACTGGGTTTTGCAATGGTGATCAGAGCTGCACCTGGACTTAAAAAGCAGAACATACTCAAGAAGCATGCTGTGGACAGAATCATGCCCCTGCAGAATCCTTACGCTGAAGCCCTATTTGGAGGAAGGAAGGAATTCAGGAAATCATGAGGGTAGGATCCCGATCCTACAGGATTAGTGTCCTTCTAAGAGACATCACAGTTCTTGTCTGCATGCGCTCACTCTCGGCCACGTGAGAACACAGCCAGAAGCTGGCCATCTGCAAGGCAGGAAGAGAGCACTCACCAGGAACCACACTGGCTGAGGCCTTGATCTTGGACTTCCCAACCTCCGGAACTGTGAGAAAGCGGTACTTTTTTATGGCAGCCTGAGCTCAGGCAATATAACGCACCGCCATCCTCAAGAGACCTTTCCAGTAACACTGCAGGGGGTTTGGGTTACACAAAACACATCCAGGAAGAAGCCATCCGATCCAGTAAGCAGCAAATGATTTCTGGACTTAATTTTTGATGTCTCCATTCAAATACTGCTACAAAAATATGAGATGAGGTCAGCTCAGCACTGTCTCTAACCATGCCAGTGAAGGTTATCCTGAACCAGCCTCTGCCTCAGACATTCCTCCGTCAACCCAAAAATATTCACAGCTCTCACAACTGTCCCTTTTTAGCTTTAGCTTGAAGGAGACAAATAAGCATTAAAAGGCATTAAGTGAGCGTTTTGCTACTCATCGGGCATAACCAAACATCTTCTCTGGACTGGCCATTCCAACGCCGACTTGAGTCACAGAGCATGTTCTGCAGAATACCCTAAAATAGTGATATACTGAATGCTATCCTATCAATTCGAAATAATTTTGCTGACTGACGATACTACAAGACCCAAGGCACGTAAGGTTTAGCATTCAAAGAGTAACAAAACAATGTTTTAAAGATCGCTTTTCTCAAATCATCCGCTCCCGGTTATCTGCCGCGTACCGACCCGCGCAGTCTCACAAGGACGCTCTGCAGCCAACACAACACCAGGCTGTCGGGACATTTTACACAGAAAAAAAGCCTTAAAGCTGAGAACGTTTTACTCCTTATTTTTCTTTGCAACAAACTAGGGAGAGACTGCCATTTTCTTTCTTTCTTTTTTTTTTTTTTAAGATATATTTGACAGAGGGAAACATAGCTAGAGAGGGGACACAAGCAAGGGGATTGGAGAGGGAGAAGCAGGCTTCCCACCAAGCAGGGAGCCCGATGGATCGTGACCTGAGCTGAAGGCAGTCGCTTAGCCAACTGAGCCACCCAGGCGCCCCAAGACTGCCATTTTCATGAAATAAAGCACTAAGGTCTCACCGTGGAGCTCAGTTTTTAGAACCACTGCTTTGACTCAAAGGCTCTGGACAAGTAGTTCCACCTACACCTGTAGGATATTTGGGCCAAGGAATCTCGGATGAGTTCCAAGGTCTCAGAGGCACAGCGATGCTCGGAACAAGAGACATGTCTTGGACTCAGAGATAGAGAAGACAAGGAACTCAGTGAGCCAGCAGGGCCGGTATCCCATGGCTCCACTTACAATTCATCTTGAATGTTGTCTGTCAGTTTGAAGAGCTGCTCCTGCCCCTCCGCCTGGCTCTCCGAATAGCGGGGAAGCAGTCCCTGGGGCCCGGTGCAGCAGCGCGGCTTCCGAACCCTTTGGGCTTGAGTCCTGCATGGGGAAAGGAACACCGAGCAAGGAGGTTAAGTGTTAGGGTTCAAAGGCTCTCCCTTCCTCATCTGAAATAAAAAGCAGTATGTCATACAGGGTATACTCTGAATTTAGTGACTGGAACCAAGCCACAGCATCACCTGTGAATGCACTAGGAGGGAGCCGAGACTCTAGTTTTGTTTTTGAAGATTTTATTTATTTGAGAGTGAGAGTGCACACAAGCACACACACACACACACACACACACACACACACACACACACACACAGAGAGAGAGAGAGAGACTCCCTGCTGAGCAGGCAGCCTGACGTGGGGCTCGATCCCAGGACTCCAAGATCCTGACTCTGAGCTGAAGGCAGATGCTTGACCGACTGAGCCACCCAGGTGCCCTGAGACTCTGGGTTTGACGGGAACCCTGTCTCTGCCATTTCCTGACTAGGTGACCATGGACAAGCGAGTTAGAGTCTTTAACACCAAGTTCCAGTTTTCTCCGTAAAATGTGAGGACACGTACGTCGCGGGACAGCTCTTGGAGCCTGTGCTGGACAGGATGTGGGCCAGCTACCCGCGATGGCTCCTGTGAGACTTCTACTTGGGAAAACCCCACTTTTCTAGGAATCTTTAGGAGAGGTGCCTCTGGACTTGCAAGGGCCAGGAAGAACAGTGAGGGGGCCCGGGCATCTAGGAAGCACCGCCAGGCTTCTGGACTTCTTTTGGGAGGAGCTCAGGGCCTGGGCACGGGAATCCTGGGAGGGCGAGGACAGGCTCCATGGATGGGGTCCAGGCCACAGTCTGGGATTCTGCAGCGGCTCTAACTCATGCCACTCGGCAGTCGGTTGCCCAAAGGAATCTGCTTTGCCATGGCTTTCGGGGTAGGCTGATGTTGTCTTTTTCCACAAACCATATATGGGGTAATTGATAAGTACTTTTCGGTGTTTTCCTAGAAACAGGAGTCCATATTTGTCTTGGAAAGGCTGTGCATATTTCAGATGACTGATAAGAGTGGGCCGGGTCTGTCCTCGGCCTTGTACTCGCTGTACTTTTCATTATTTGTTCCTGGATTCCACTGAAGCAAAACATCCCTCTCTAGACACAGCTAAGAGAGAGGAATAAGGCTTGAATCAGCACTGAATCAGCATTTCTGAACCATGTACTAGTAATGGCAGTGTACAGACTTACTTGCAAAGGCACAGAAGTGCCCTAGTGGGCAAGTAATATGGACAGAAATAGCCAGAAACTCGCCACAGGCCACGCAGTGAGGTAGCGGTGAAACAGGGACATTGCAAAGTGCTCCTGGACCCAGGTGACCACTCCGCTCTGGGCCCTGATGTGTGAAGTCTCACACCTGGTTAATGGTTGGTATGTGCCGGAGAGCCAGAAATCCAGTGATAAATTGATAGGCGTTCAGGACTGAGGATGCCCTAGATCCCACTAACTGGGCTCTTGAAGGATGATGTAAGGAGACTGTGAAGAAGTCTCAGCAATCTGTACTAAGGGAATGGGCAAAAAAAATTCACTTACATCATGTACTTAACATACTCCCACTACACATAGTCTCAGTTTCTTCTTCAAGATGTAGGCCCTCTAAATGTTGGCCTAAAGATTGAGTTGGCTATTTACATGCTCATTATTGACTAAAGGGAGGGAGGGCAGTGTAAGGAGCCGCTGCCTGGCCATAGGTGGAGAAGCCAGTCAACTGCTGTTTGAGAGATGCTGGCCAAGCACGGGGAGGGAACATGGTACCCTCTCCTGGGTAGCAAGCCCTGCTCTGGTCGCCTCGCCTGGGAGACAACTACTGTCATTTTAAGCCCTGTCCAGGGAAAGCTAATGAAGGGTCATTTTCCCAAGGCTTCCTTTTCCCTACTATTCTGCTACCCTTCAAGTTCTTGGAAGAGGTTTAGGCTATTGGGGTTGAAGCCCAAAGGCCCCTCCAAGAGGAACATGACAGAGCCTGTTCCCCAGTTTGGTAATGTAAGGTTTCAACCTGACGCTTCTCACCACATCTTCCCAATCCACTGGGAGGTCTGCAGGTTCAACATCCATATAGACCCCCATTCCAGTTACTTCTCCATCTCTGTCATAACTAACAAACGATCTCCAGATTTGTAATGGATTATTACAATAGTCTTGTAATTTATTCTATTTCCATCCTTGTCAGTTCTCCTCACGGCAACGAAAATGATGCTTTTAAAATATAAGTTAGATCAAGTTAGCTATGTGTCTAAAATACATTTGCTTCATAACCCACTTAGATAAAACATTTGCTTAATTGCTTGGCACCCCATCTGGAATATTCATGAAAAGGATTTTGTTTCATTCACTGCTATCCTGGGATCTAGAATAGTACCTTGTTCGTGGTTGAAAAACAATAAAAGTTAGTTGAGTAAACAAATGAATGCATTTGGGGGGGTAGCGGGGGGGGGGCAGCATAAGGGCCATTTTAACTGTGAAACTCAAAAGTAAAGGTGTTATACAAACTCTGGTGAAGAGTCTGAAGACCAGAAATTCTGAGCCTTGGAAGTCAACAAAATTAAGGCAAAATATGAACCAGCTAGAGTCATGGCTTCCTAATAGAAAGATCAAGGGTGTGTTTATACAGTCCACTGATCAAAACCAAGGAAGGGGCAGGAGGCCATAGTCATGAATTAATGTCTTCACTAACACATGTATTTTCCTTAAAAGAAACAATCTTTTCATTAGTAGCCAAGGTGGGAACAGCCTGCTACCAACGAGAAGAAGACTTACTAAGAGTCCTAAATTTCTCTGGTTGGATCCAAAGAAACCCGAGAAGTCAAAAAAAGAAGGCTTGTTTCTGGACCTGAGCTCCTGGAAATCACATCTTGTAACAACGTAGAATAGTTGCAAACGTAAGTGTGCCCCGCGTTATCACGTTATCAAATAGCTGTCCGTGCATATAGCTGCTTCTTTATTCTGTGGCAGGGTGGAGGGTGTGTGTGTGTGTGTGTGTGTGTGTGCACTTAAAGTCAGTGTGTGAACAAATCTGGTGCCAAACTTAATCAGATAATTATAAACAAAAATCCATAAGCTAGTGTTTTCAAACCCTGTAAGCCAGCAAAAACTTTAAAGCGATGTTCTCCAGTGCGGGCCACTGTGTGGTGGAGCTGTTTTCTCCCTCTGTTGACGACGGCACTCTAAATTCAAACAACCCTTTGAAACCAGTGTGGCTGGTAGGGAACAGCAGTCCTGTTTGCTCATCCGCGGCGACTCAGGAACGCCGTGTGTCTATTTCCGAGCGACAGTTCTTAGACACTTTCCTGTATCCATGTTCCCTGGGAGCCTCGGAGTACCTAGAAGGAAAGGACTCTATTCTTTTTTAAACTGTGCTTTAGGACACGGCTCCTCATTCAAGGCCCACTGTCATCACTGACCTTTTCTTTCTTTATTTTAAATGGTATAATAAACATCTGTGAAACCACCATCCCCAACACAAAAACACCGTCATTGACCATAGCCTCTGAATCTCTCTGTGTGGTCCTCTGCCGTTCCCTCCCACCCCCGTTCCTCCTCCACCTAAGACAGCCACTATTCTACATCTTGTACTTATCATTCCTTTGCATCTCTTCTTCCTGTAGTCTTACTACATTTCAACATATGCTCTGCTATAGTCTCATTATATTCTTTGCTTTTAGGTGTTTTAGTCTTTTGAACAAGGACGTCCCTGCCTTTTTATGTTTGGGGACTTACTTCTTCCTTTTAAGTCATACCGCTAAGATTGAGCCATTCTTTTTGTGCATCTATTATCCATTTATCATACCTGCTTATTACTGTCGTCCCATTGTACGGCCATACTATCATTCGTCTGTTTTCCTGTTGATGAACATGGGTCATTTCCGGGTTTTGCCCTTACAAACAAGGCTGCTATGAACATTCCCGTAAATGTCTCCTGCTGAGCCCAGGCAAGAAGTGCTCTGGGTACATGTATTTAGGAGGTATTTGCTGGGTCACCAGGCATGAATGTTCACCTAACAAGACGACTGAAATTGTTTTCAAATGTACACTCCCACCAACAATGCATGTAAGGCAGCCTCGCAATCTGTATCCTTTCCAACACTTGGTACTGTCTAGGATAACACGTCCAATAACATAGCCACTTGTCAAGTCCGACTACTGAGCAACTGGAATGTTGCTAGTGTGACCAATGAACTGAATCCCCCCCCCCCGCCCGCCATCTTCAATGAACTGAATTTTTACTTATTTATTTGGAACTGAATTTTTAATATGTAATTTAAATTAGAGGCGTGTGGGTGGCTCAGTCATTAAGTGTCTGTCTTCGGCTCTGGTCATGATCCCAGAGTTTGGGGATCGAGCCCCACACTGGGCTCCCTGCTTGGCAGGAAGCCTGCTTCTCCCTCTCCTACTCCCCCTGCCTGCATTCCCTCTCTTGCTGCCTCTCTTTCAAATAAAAAATAAATAAAATAAAATAAATGTAACTTAAATCAAATTTAAATTGCATGTTGAACAGTACTGTTCTCGATTCTCAAGGTTTTGCTGCTCAAATGGATATAAAATGGCATCCTGTTGTCTTTTTATTTATTTATTTATTTGAGAGAGTGCGAGAGAGCAAAAGTGGGGGAGGCAGGAGAGGGGGAAGCAGAGGGGGACTGAGAGGCAGACTCCCCACCGAGCAGAGCCCAAAGCAGAGCTCGAACCCAGGGCCCTGCACTCAACCCACTGAGCCATCCAGGTGCCCCTCCTGTTGTTTTCTTCTCATCCCCACCTTTCCTTTTCAACCTAAAGGATGATGGTGCCCCTTGTAAGAAATGGAGCTTGTGGGTACTAGAGTCGAAGGGTCAACTTCTAAGGTACACTGGCCCACCACTGTTGGACTGTCCTCTGGCCTCCCCCGCTTGCCTTGCTCCCTGGCCCTTGATTACCTTCCCTGCTGGGGTGTGCTGCTCCTTGGGCAGGGTCTCGGCACTGCAGCCCTTCCACTACCCAAGAGGCGGCAAAACCCCGCCCACTGACCTCTCATTAGTTGACAGTGTCCCTTACTAACAGTTGTCATAGAAGACGGTTTAAAACACGAGTCTCTTTAGTGCATATGCAGCAACTCTGCCTCCACAAACCTTTGTTTAGCCAAAGGTCTGTGGTGTATTTAATTGCTGCCAGCTGGGGGTTTGTCGGCCATTTTAAGCTCTCAGCTGCTGCGGTTTATAAATTTCACAGTGTATAGAAAGAAGCAGGCCTTCCAGTCAACCAGCTAATCCAAAATGTCAGCACCAAATGAACTTGAGCTTTGAACTCCATGAAAATGTCAGAGAGTCGGCTGTGCGGCAGGGATGACTCTTCCCCCGGGGAAGGGGCTGCTGATACGGTGGCTGGTACATGGCAGATATCCGCCCAGTGAGTGTGACCGATACAGAGGACGTCTGCATCTGGCCACTGCTGTCTGACACACACTGGAGGCCCCAAACCAAAGATGAGGATAATGAAAACAGTTCACGTCATTTTCTTGAAGCAACAATAAATCCAAACAAGGTGACACGAGGAGATCTGACCGACTCCACTTGGGCTAATCTTGCCTTTCAGCCTAAGGGTCAACAGTTGGCCAACCATTATTTGTTCTTCGCTTATATGATGAGTAACTATGTCATAGCTCTATTAGCTGAAGACAGATGCTGTACACACAGACCCGTACCCCTGTACAGCTGAAGTTAAGCTCTTGGTCGGCTGAGAAATTTGTCTTGGCCAATATCTATCAACCAAGGGAGGTTCGAAAACAACCATTAAATGAGGAGAAAGTGTATCTGTTAAACACGTGACTTCCTACTACAATAGAATGTTTATTTGCCTGATGACTGCCATCTTCCTCAGGGGCTATGTGCACTGACCCCAACAGAGTGATGGATTATGCCTGCATTTACTTTATGTGTGTGTCCAAGACTTTTGTTTTAATTAAATATCTCACAGATATATACTGTGCTCAACTGAGCACAAACAGTTAAGCTCAGAACAGAAGGTCAACCCAGACTATCTCTTCAAATACTGTTAATGGATGACAGCTACAAGATATCAGGATTCTCGACTGACTGGTTCAACCAAACATTTGTCAGTTCTCTAAAAGGACTCAACAGTCTGAATAAACAATACTCTGCCCCAGAGTGTGCAAACTTGTTAAAAGTGCCCCCAATACCCACTGTGACGGTGTCTGGAAGTTCAGGAGAGCCCACCACACCATGAGCTCCATCCCACCCCTGACCTCTGGGCCTCTCGTCTCTACTGTACTCACTACCAAAGACTAAGTAGGAAAGCATTTTTCCTTCACCGATTTTATTCCTTTCAGTGGAAACTGTGATCAGAGGAGACTCCACGAGAGGTTGAAGGCCCTCTAAGGTTTAGCTCAGTTTACATGAGAAATTCTTCCCCAGAGTTCCATGACAAACAGAAATCCACTTTCTAGAACCTGCTCAGACATAGCATTCAACCCACTGGTTTACTAATAACTGCTGAGTTCTGGCTGCACTAAACCCTGAACCCAGAAAACTGCACCAAATATTTGCTACGACAATTTGGATTTTGAACACAAAAAAATAGGTTGGGCAGAAGGAAACCAAGGATCCAAACTAAGGCAGCCAGAAAAACGAGCGTGCCCAGAGCCTTGTCAATGGTGTGTGTCCGCCTCTGCCCTCATTTCCCTACCCCACGTAATGGCCTTTCCTGAGCTATTATATGCAGAGGCTAGCACCAGACCTTTGGGAAGCCAGAGATGAATCAAGTTTCCAGGGACTCTGCTGGAATCTAACACAGAAGATAAACAAAAGCAAGCATTCTAATGCGGCAGGGGGGCACCTGGGGAGAGGCCAAGCTCTGCAGCCAGGTTGCCTGGTTAGAACCCCAGTTCCACCACTTATAAACTGTGACCTATAACCTCTTGGGGCCTTGGTTTCCTCATCTGTAAAATGGGGATGACAATAATGAGGTTGATGTGAGGAGTAAATAACATGTCTAAGCGCTCATAACAGGGCCTGGTACATGACAGGCGATCAGTGAAATGCTGCCTGTGATGCTGATGGGGACAAGGATGTGTCCGCGGACAGCGCCGTGGGTACTCAAGGCGGGCCCTTACCTCGCTTAGGTTGCTGAGGCTAGGGTGGGCTAGAGTCCAACAGCCAATGGTTCTCACTTCGTTTTCTTATTGGGGAAACTGCTTCAGACAGAAATATTTCCCTTTTCCTTCTGCTTTCTTGCTAACATTCTACTTCCTTCTCTCTAGAGTTCTGAAGTAAGTCGTAAGTGTAACATATACCATACGCACTGTATTGTTGCAATTGAAAAATGTGGGAAAGATGCTGATTCATGAAATCGTTAGCAATTATATTCCTATCACCATGAAGTTTTGAGTAATTTGACATCCTGCAGTGGGGACAACATTTTCTGGGCTGGGCTTTCTCCCATCAGTGGGATTCACACCTGACTTGTTTATAGGGGTCAAGGCTTCCTATAACCCAACATATGTTTTGGGGACCTCATGACATTGCAACTGTGACAGATGGTAGGACTCATGCCAACAGATATGCGTACTGGGATTTAACCTCTAAGAACAACACTACTGGAAAGTTCCACACCCCCCCCTCCCCCAAGGCAACTAACTGCCTCGGAGTGAGCCTACCTGCTCATGGGGCTGGGGGAGGGGCAAAGCCAGCTGGCTTCATTAAGAATTCCAATCAAGTGGATAACACAGTCAGATTGTGGCCTGATAGAGCCTCAGGTTTCCTAAAATGCCTTTCTGTATGCAGTTAGGTGTTGCTTTGCCTTTTTTTTTTTAAATAGCAGACAGCTAAAAAGTGGTTTGCGACTCGCAACATCATTACAGAAACGAGGTAATTGACCAACACAAGCCTATTTTGTGTTCTAAACACAGCGTTCTGAATCAGAGTGTAGTTAGTGCTTACAGGAATCTCTCAAACCAGGGGCAAATTCCTTGCTAACCTGTCACTTCAAACGTCAATCCCAAGATATTTCACCTGGGCCAGAGCACAAAATTCCTGGTAAACTTGACTTTGTGGCTATTAAGGGCAAACGCTAATAATAATAAGCTGATTAAACCAAACAAACCAGATCTTTTCAGACTGATTTCTGGCAAATGATTACTAATTTCTTTCTTTTAATCTTTATATTTTCTACCTTCTCCCAGAAGTTGATGTCATTTAAGAGAGAGATGACATTTAGGAGAGTGGTGGTATAGAGAAGAACATAAGGCTTTGGAAAAAGACAAACACGGGCTGAAATCCCAGTCCATTCACTGATCAGCTGAGGGATTTTGAAGAAGTTACTAGATTGCTGGCAGCCTCAGTTTGTTTATCACTAAATGGGACTGTGACACTTACTTGGTTGGTTGACAACGCTGAGATGATACACGGACAGCATGCCCTGGCACACAGCAGGTACTCATCCAGTTGTCATACAGGTTGTCTCCCTCTCCCCTACCCTTATTCAGAATTCTGGGGTGTTTAGTCAATGGAAAATACTAAAATGCACAATTTTTAAAGTTTAGATTTAAAATTGAAGCCTGAAAAACACTACAGAAACCTGCTTTGCTGAATATGTGCAAATGACTGAGAAGCAGTTCACCGATTGTTCGGATGCATAGGTGTCTGCTGAAGGAACAGCCCTGCCCACATGGGCACTCACTTGGCCCACCCCATCCATCCTCTGTGCTTAAAGAGCCGGAGCTAATTCACCTGCAGCTCATCAAATCACACCAAATGGCAAATTCTGACAACTGGAATGGGGAGTCTTAGAACACTGTCATTCATAAAATTCATCACAACAGGTTTCTTTAAAGACAGCTTCAGTGGCAGGATACTTTCCCTAAATGTTTATAAGATAACCTGAATACACCTGAAAACAGAGCTGCCTTGAAGAGGGGCTGGAGACTGGCCCTCCCCATTGCCCACCCTGTGCCCGCTGCCGCCCCACTGTCTGGTGCCAAGGGCCTCCCTCGTGAGCACAGTGGAGCAGGTGGGGGGGGGGGCGCGCAGCAGCCCAGCAAGGGCTGCTTGTGATTTGCTTGCTTCCGTTTTTCAAGACCAGCCATTCATCCAGGCTGGAAGTTCTATAAGACCTTCTGCCATCAGGCAGAGTATGGGGGACAGAGAGGGGGAGGGTGGAAAAGGAGAAAGAGGGAACGGGAGATGCCTCAAAACTGGACCAGACACAAAATTTACCAACAAGTGTCGGGAGATTCGGTTCCCCTATAGCTCCCACACTCCCGGGGATAAACAGGCTCTGCTTCAGGCCCTGAGCTTAGCCTGGAGGTGGCGGAGGGTCACGCTGGGAGGGTGACACCCCCCTACCGCCTTGCAGCCACCAACCTCTCCCCAAGGAGGGGGGCTGCGTTCTGAAGCCAGCCATGGGGCCTGGAGTGCAAGCTAAGTGTTGAGCAGAAGAAACACGGAAGCGGAGTTTTCTGTCTGTCGATGCACTGCAGCACCCAGTGCGCTTCCTGCATAGGCACACACAACAGACAGACCGATGGCCACAAGACTGTGTTGGCACCGGGGGCAGGAGGGCCGGAGCTGCTATTGCAGCCGGGCGGTGGGGGGTTGGGGGGGAGCAGTCTAAGCCCGAGAAAGGCGGGGACTTGCCAGGAACCCCTGGAGCACAGGCACGCGGGTCCTTCCCTCGCAGGGGCGTGCCAGAAAGTTTCGGCCTCGATGGTGTTCTCCCAGGGAGCCACCGGACAGCTGCCTGGTGGTCTTGGGGGACCGGGCACCAACTGCACTTTTCCAGCAGAAGAAAGAGTGGGGCCTGGGCCTCTGGAAGCTGCTCAGAGGCCCCGTCTCATCCAGTCTCGACACTCAGCACTTACGCAGCTCAGAACCTTCTGGCCAAGGTGACCGATTCCCTGCACTAGCTCAAGTTCCAGGGAGAACTCTCTTCAAAGGCTTTTTAATACATGGCTTTCATGAGCTCAGTCCCAAGTTTTAGTCTCTCTTGACCTAGAAACAGAAAGGAACCGACCCCTCAATCACCTACTCCTCCTCATCTTCCTGCTTTTTTATTGTCATTAAACAGAACCTGCAGCTGAGCCTTCTCAGAAGCCAGGCCCACCTCTAATCAAATGTATCCCTCTACCAACAGAAAGCGGCACCTTCTCCTTGAACTTGGGTCAGACTGGCTCGGGCCCATCATTCCGGTGGCCTCAAGAGTATCTTGGATTTTTCTGGCTCTGACTCTTGCCACAGCAGCTGGGTAGAAAAGCCAGAGCAGGAATCAGGCAAGGGGAACATCCGCGTGTCTGAGTAGGGAGTGGGTTCCATGGGTTCCGTGGTGTCCCTTCTCCTTGGACAGGAAGGAAGCAGGACTCAAGCTGGCAGCTCCGTCATACCCCCAAGGCCGCTGCAAAAGTGGCGTGTGTGCCTGGTGCCATGATGTTCGAGCCGGTGTCAAAAGATAGTTCTTTATTTGGTGATAAGAAGGTCACGCTGACTTATAATTAAATGCTGCCAGTGGGAACATGAATGGGACTGATCACCATAGTCCATCAACGCTTGGCAAACTGGTTTGTTTGGTCTGGACAGCAAACAACATTCCACACTACTGGATTTTTTTTTCCCTCCCTGATCCCCTGCGGCCCCATCATCCCCCCCAAACATTTTTTTTAAAAATTACAATCTGTTCTGCTGTCTCAAGTTACATTCTGTAAATAATAAGCAACACTGATGAAATGCAAAAAGCTGAAAATTTGTAAAGCAGAAAGATCTGCAGTGTGTCCCACATCTGTGTCACATTAAACACTGCACTCAACAGATCTGTGGGTTCCTGTCTAATCAGCGCACGAGGGTGACGTGGGCCAGAGGGGCTCTTGTGCCACAGGCCACAGCAGGGCTGAGGGCCGCTGGAGGCAGGCAGGGAGGGGCAGGAGCTGGCACCAGGAGGAGGGTGTGCCAAGCTCACGTTGCAGATGACACATGGCCGCTGGTGGCCTGGGTTTGGACACATGTGCGTGAGAGACGGCTGTGGTTAGGTCACGGGGGAACAAGCCCCTAGACCCCTCCTCCATGCTCAAGGCCGCTGAAGCTGGGCCCATGGCGGTTAGCTTAAATAACATGTTTTAATGACAAAATGTCTCATTTGAAGGAGTTGGCTCCATATACATTAATAGGACTACAAAATAAAAATAGAACAGAAGGAAACCAATTAATGTCCATTTGGTAAAATGCTTAGAGGCCACCAGGGATGATAGCTGTCATGCCAGGCAAAATCTGATCCCATCTTTATTTCTTAAGCATCTCTTTCTCTCTCTCTCTCTCTCTCTCACACACACACACACACACGTGCACATAAGCACAGACACGCAGACTCCCATTTAAGAAAAACTGGCACAGCGTGAGAAGAATTGGCATGTTTTAAACTTGTGGCATCGTGTTGAGTCCCTGAATGATTATAAGGCTCCCATGTAGAAAAAAACAGATTCAGACTCAACAAGGAGTCTTTACACAGAGGAGCACAAAGAGCCTCTAAGCATACTCCAAGGAAAAACTGAATACACGGCCACCACAGCCAGCCCGCATAGCTCGTATTTCGCCATCCACCTTAACATGAGAGACACCAGAATGAAGACGCTTGGGCCCTGATGGTCCACACTGTGTCCCCACAGTGGCATTCACTGCGCTGACTACAAATGGTGCGTGCCAATCTCACAACATTCTTAGAGGAAGTTTTTTTTTTTTTTTTTTTTTTTAGAGGAAGTTTTAAAATTAGTATTCTATCTCAAGGAGGAAGAAATCGTGCCTAGAGAGATTATCGAGATTGCTCAAGGCCATTCAGTTGGTAAGTGGAAAAGCCAAACTTGACCTTGGGTCTTTCCGATTCTCTTGGACTTGGTGAACTTATAATCAGCATGAGTGCTGATAAAAATCTCTTTAGTAAATACTCTGACCCATCACCATATTGGACATTCTGGATGTCCTAGAGGAATACCAGTGGTGGCCGAAGCATGACCTCAGGAAGCTTATCGTCCAGTTGGGAAGGTAAGACTGACATTCTTGAAATGGGTGGGGAGGAAACCTAGAAAATGCACCTGTGATGAGACTGCTAGGAGGTTTGGCACCACACAGACAGAGGTCACGAGGGGCTTCCCAGGAAGGCCTGGCTTCAAGCAAGGTGCTGCCTACAGGCAGAGCAAGATTTTTATGAAGAAAAAGGGTATAGCATCCGTACTAATCAGCTAAGTTTTACAACAGGAACTAGTGGTAATCAAATACGGAGAAATCAGATGAAACATACAAGATAAAAGCTGGCTAACAGACCGCACCACATACAATCCTAAAACATTTGACTGAAGCCTTGTTCTCAATGCTAAAGCAACAGACTGAAGAATTGGGAGCGTGACAGCTCTCCTTTCATAAAGTGAAGGTGCAGACGTTAACTTACAGGGATTCACACGGTGACTAATCTAAATTTCATTAATATTTGGAAGGAAGATATGTACTAATATGGATGAAAAATGGTTTAAATGACAACTGCTGGAAGGGTCGGGCTGAGACAGGGGAGACGAGACAAAGCCCAACATTAAAAAGGGAGACAAACTCTGATCTTGAGGACTGTAGAAAGGGTTGGGGCGAGGAATATGCAAAGGAAATTCACAAAACAAGAAATCCAAATGGTCAACGGACGTAGAGAAAGATGCTTCTGTGCTCCTAATTATCAAAGAAATGTGCGCAGTAACATGGAAACATTCATTCTCTCAGATCAGGTTGGCGGGGACTTATAAGAGTCAATGCCTTGCTCTTATTATAGGATTTACTTCATAAAACTCTTGACTGGACAGGTGGCTTGACGGGGTGAACAGCCAGGGCTGGCAGAGGGTTGGAGAAATGGGTCCTCTCAAGCACTGCGGGGGGGGGGGGGAGCACAAAATGTTTCAACTTCCCAGAAGGCAAGGGGTCGTGTTTTAAAATAGCTAAGTTGGGCGCCTGGGTGGCTCAGTTGGTTAAGCGGCTGCCTTCAGCTCAGGTCATGATCCCGAAGACCTGGGACCGAGTCCCACATCGGGCTCCCTGCTCGGCGGGAAGCCTGCTTCTCCTTCTCTGGCTCCCCCTGCTTGTGTTCCCTCTCTGGCTGTGTTTCTGTCAAATAAATAACATCTTAAAAAATAATAATAAAAAAATAAAACAGCTAAGTGTATTGTATGCAATTTAATATTATATGAATGTTAACAATGATTTCCTTCTGGAATGGAAGGATGTTCCAGAGTCACTGTTGAGTGAACAAGATCTGTGCTCCTGTTTGTGTAAAACCACACACACATACACCTGCCCGAGTGTGTGCGCATGCCTACACGGGCACATATATAGTGCACAGAGAAAACTATCAGGGTGGCCACTCTTAGCCCTCTTGGAGATTATCAATGGCCAGTGCAGCTGAGTTCTTTTTCCTTTCTTCTTTAAAATGGGAATGAGAGGGGCGCCTGGGTGGCTCAGTTGGTTAAGCGACTGCCTTCGGCTCAGGTCATGATCCCGGAGTCCTGGAATCGAGCCCCACGTCGGGCTCCCTGCTCGGCGGGGAGCCTGCTTCTCCCTCTCTCACTCCCCCTGCTTGTGTTCCCTCTCTAGCTGTGTTTCTCCCTGTCAAATACATAAATAAAATCTTTAAAAAAAAAAAATGGGAATGAGAGTATCTATCTCACTGGCTGGCCATGAAGAGGTCACTTGCACAAGGCCCTTGGAACAGTGTCTACACATTGTAAGTACCCGTGTGTCGCTTGAATTTTCACAACAGCTCACATTTGTGCACATTTTTAAACTCAAACAACAGAACTAGTCTTTCCGAAGATGATTCAGGGTGCAGTAAGGCACAAACACCAACACATCTAAAGCATGCTTAAAAAGCAAAGCACAAGTGAGTTCAAATTTCTATCATCACACACCGTACACAAGCACGGGCTGGATGCAGACTGGAAAAGGAGTCGGAATGGCCTGGCTTTATCTGGAATGGCTTTCTTCTGGAAAAGAGGCAGACCGAGTGGAGTTTCTCAAGAGGAAGAGGACAGTGACTTGACCACTACTATTCCTGCTACTTCCTCTGAGACTGGGAGGCACAGCCCTACCCTATGCTGGGTGGTGGTGAGGGCCGCCAGTGTTGTTTTGAGAACCCGGGGGTCCTCTGCAGGAGGCCTCCTTCCCAGCCCATCTGACTTACTTTTCCAGCCCTGTCTTGCTTTTTGACCTTGAACAGCAGAGTGAGGGCTTCTCTTGCTTGCAGCAAGGGGCTAGCTCGGGGCAACACGCCCTGACGGCTGAGTGGTAGGTGGCAGACGGGGCTAAGGCCCAGGTGCTCACAGCACGCTCCCTGAACAGCCCTGTGAGGCTGACTGGGGACTGTGGAAGGGGCACGCTGACGATGGGCAGAAACAAGAGCATGCTGCCTCCCGGCTTGCCCGAATTCCCTGCCTGCTAACACAGGCAGAGAGAACATCTGGAACTGGTTTTGAGGCTCTCCAGCTGCAGAGCCGCTGGAGTGAAGTTCAGGTTTCACTGGAAATTGCATTTCAGGGGCTTACAGACTGTCCTTTCTGATTCTCATCAGGGTGAAGTACAACCTAGAAGACAAGCTGGTTCACAGACCAAATCAGTTTTGCTTTGAAATGTTCTCCCTTCCCCACCCCCTTTGAAAGCAGAATTAATGGTCCAGGTGGTGAGAATTCAAAAAATGAAAGAAAAGGGCATGGGGTCATCTCAGGTGCACTTCGATGCCTTCATAAAAATCAGACGCAGCCCCTGGGTCAGAGTCGACACCAAACCTTCAGAGCACCCGGTCCCCCTAGGAAACAAGAACCAGCAAGACTGAACCCATTTGAATTGTTGGACAGAGGCTTGCCTCTACAGGACTAGAAAAAATGTAGATTCAAAATGTGTTAGGGCTTGTTGGAAGCCAACGAGGCAGCAGGGTAAGATGCTAGATCCTTTCAGACAGAGGGGACTACAGAATGAAGTCCTTTCAGATCTGGTCCGGCCCAGCCCACCATGAGCTTCCGGCAAGCGGCCTCCCTGGGCACTGGGACACAGGCCCGCGGGGAAGCACAGGCCCATCAGCAGTCAGCACCAGCCTCTCCTCCTGAGCCTCACTGCACTTCTGGGAAAAGCAGGTGCTTCCAGGAGCCTACCCAGAGCAGCGGTGACGGCACCTCTCCCTACTTGGCCAACAGCAAATACAAAACCTATATTCTAGAGGTTTGGCTCTCTTGCCCGCTCAGTGTTGGTTTCTTCCTCTGGACCTCGAGGTGGTGGCAGATTGCAAGAGCAGACATGTGGCCTGCTCCTTGGGTGGACAAGCTCCTTGGGGTGGAGAGAAGCAGGCAGGCCTGGGACATCACTGATGCAAAGGAGGTTGAGTCACACAAAATGTAAGAGGTGACTCTCCAGCTGCTTTGTAGCGTTCTCTTTCCAGAGGATCACTCAGATGCAAAATGCTCGGACCAGACTTCCTTCTGCATGGTACATAAAGCATCGAAACTTTCTAATACTCTCTCTGTCTTCAAAGTTTTGCAGATGAGAATTTCTATAAATCCCAGTTAAGGGATCATCTGGCTACCTCATGGCATCTTCAATCACTGTTAAACTGAACAAAAACAATTCAAAAAAGCAGAATTTCTTCCTACAATTTAACTGCCCACTACTCCCTTAGCATTTCTCTCTGCATACTTCAAAAGGTACAGCACAGCTCCTTGATGCCAGATGCATTCAAATATGTGACAGAGAGAACCTCCAAACAGGTGCCCCATTGCAGGACATCTAGTACCAAGGTCTGCTGAACTCTGGCTTTAGCAATCACTTTGTGGAGTGCACACCATAAGTTAGTTCCACTCAGGCTTTTGAAGAACCTTGACCATAGAAGCATGACCAAAGAGAATCCAGTGACCTCAGGGCGGGCCAGGTGCTTCTCCTACCCCTAAAAGTATTTTTTTTTTCAGGCCCCACAGCACCAAAGTAAGCAAGCAGCTATCCCTGGCCACGAAAAGGAGATTATAGCATGCTGAGCACATACTACTGGGACCGTCTGCTTCCAAGGCTTCCTGTTCTGTGTAGCAGCTGGAGTTCCCAGGTGACCAGCTGGTGAAAATAGCTTTTGCTGGATGGCAGAGCAAGGGCGGAGTCAGGATGCATCAGGGCTAGTTTATGAAACTGACAAATTGTGTGTGGGAAGGCTCTGGTGGTTTCTCACTGGGTGTGGCGGCGGGGGAAGGGGCGGGGGAGGGAGGACCTGGGACAGCACCTGGACACAAAGTTCAGTGACCAGGTTCTCCAGGCACAGACACTGGCAGGCCAGGTGTCCCATGGTCCTCTCACACTCTCTTGGGGTTAAGCTGGTCGGGGGGTTAAGAATGTGATAAGAATCCTTCACATGAGATCCAGTTTACAGAACCTCCCCATCCCCACCGCCACACACACACACCCCATTCCCCCAACAACTGCACTGGCATCTTTTCTCATATCTTCTGGATCAGAAGCAGATACCCTATTCCCACACTCCATATCCATGGCCAAGAATCGAAAGGAAGTGGATCATGAGACCTGTAAGAAGCCTTAGATTTAAGTCTATGAGGTCTTTTGATGGGAGAGACCAAGGGCTGATCCAGAAGGAGCAGAAAAGTTAGGAATGTGCGCTCTACACTCAGACCGCAGGGTTCAAATTCTGGTTCCCTCTCAGTACCTTTGCAATCCTAGACCAGTCATGTAACCTCTCTGTGCCTCATGTTTCTAAGAGCCCACCTCATCACGTTGCTGTGAAAAATGAAACAGTACTGACAGTAATATATAAAAATAAAATGCTTAAACCAGTGTGCGGCATGCAAAAGTGTGCCGTACCCGGAGTCCCGTCAGCTGGGACACAGGTGCCTACCTCTGATGCCTGTCCCTTGCGGGTCAGCTCTCTGGACATGACAGAAATGGATGTCTTGCTGGATGGTGCAAACATAGGCCAAGTAGGCCCCCAGTTTGGCCAAACAGTAGACAGCACTAAACTACTCCCTTAACCCACTGTTTTCCTAGGATCCTCGGAACACAGACCATGCTTTCTTCCTCGCTATTTACACCCGAAGCCGCATCTGTCTTCCATTTACTCTGTGAAGCATCACTGCAAAAACCCAGGTGTCTCAGGCCTGGCTGTGACAGGGCCACCATGCCCCCACGCCCTCCCTGGTGGCCTGCCTCTGACGGTCAGCTCCCTGGCCTCGGAGGCCATCCTCTGGGACAACTTGCTCTGTGTTTGCATCTGGGCTCAGCTCTGGAAAGCCCGAAAGTGAGCCGACTAGCAGCCTTCGAGGTGACTGCGTCGCAGGGGAGGGCCACAGAACCGTCCTGCATCTCAGCCACTCAAGGAGCACGCTCCCCTGAGCACCCAGCTGCCGCTGCCACCGCGCAGCCTCCACGGAGACGGGTAGGTTTCCTGTGGTGTCAGCCCTACTTCCTTCGGCAACATTATACTGCAAACAGAGAGCTACTTTGAATAAAGTGCTCTGGTGTCCCGTTTCTGGCCAAGGGAGGAGGAGGTAGACTGCTTGGCCTCTCCAGAGGGAAGGCCGCTCTAGACAGCGTTTCTTCCCTCTCCCCAGGCCTGAAAAGCCCTGTTCGAAGAAAAGAAACGTGCTGGCATTCCTGCAGGACCTTGGATGGGCAAGTTCTGAATGGTGGCTCGGTCTATTACACGCGGTGGGAGAGGGTTAAACAGGACAGCCGCCTCCACCCCTTATAAACGTCTGCCCTGTGGACATGTGCTCGTTGGCGGCAGCGCAAGGCTCGAGCTGTGTTACACGCCTTAACGATACGGTTCAACTGTCGGTCAGGCTTGGGCCTGGCACTGGGCCAGACCGCAATCAATGGGACACAGAACCTCCCCCTTTCAGATCATCACGAAGGCTCATATTATCTCCTTTTCGTCGTGCTGGTTAAATTTATGGAGCAGAACCCTGAAGCCGCATTCCTTGGCCTGGGCCGGCCCACGCGGCCCTCCTTCCCTTTGTTCGGTACTGTAAGCGAGCCGTGCTTTGGAGGACGGCAGGGTTGTTAGTTCAGGCACTGTTTGCTCATGACTGAAATGAAAGAGTTCAGTGGAAGGGCAAAAGGACAGCCCAAGTGTAAAACCCTATCCCAGCAGGCCCTGGGCCCTACATATAGGCCCGGAGCTGCTCCTGGATGGACGACTGCACTTTGTTCTCACGAAAGCAATCTCTTCAGTCTGATCCCTGCTACACTGTCTGTGGAACGGCAACCAGGTCTTCCTGGGGCCAAGGCGTGAATTTGGGGGTACCGTGGGGGCAAGCTTGCCCTTCCTAGAGCCGAGACATTAAAAGGAACTACAGCCCACCACCATACTCCAGTCTTCCCAGGTTCTGCACGGGATGGAACTACAGATACTGACTAGTAGCTGGTCTTAGTTGGAATATTCATACGGGAAAAAGTACACTCATTTTCCAGTCCTTGGCTACAAAGCTGGGATGCACGGAAGGGAGGCAAGCAGGAGGGATGTGGTGTCATGGACTCCCAACAGGAGAAGGTCCCGTGCATCAGACCTGCGGGGTCTGCCCATGTGCTCTGCCCTTGATCTTTATTTAGCATCTCTGATTAGTAGATAAAGGATTGAACAATCAACCCAGAGGGCAGGCCTTCACTTCAGTTTCAGAGTTTCACTCAAGAGGAGAGCACTCCCGGAACAGCTCCCAAAGCTCCCAAAGCTCCCAAAGCGTGCGTCTGCCGCTCACTCCAGAGGCGGCCATCCGATGGCTGGGAAGGGGGGGTCATGCCAGAGCTGAATCTGGGTCCTCCAAGGGGTGAGCTGCGAATCCACCGTTCATCGGGTGAACCAGCGGGGTATGTCATCTGTCACGCCTCCGTGGGTGCAGTCTACATCAGGCTACTGGGAGTCTGGAATGATGATCAGAACTCTCCCAACCGAAGTCTAAGCATAAGACAGCAAGAAGGAGTAAGAGGAATAGTGTGGGGAAAAGAGCCTTAAGCCAAAAACTAAACCAAAGACATACTGAGAGGAGCAGGTAGGAAAGCCTCTGAGGGGAGTCGAGGCTGGCTTCAGAAGTGCCTTCCTGCCAGTCTGGTCTTTTTGGCCACTGTTGTGCTGTATGAGGCAAGGGCCCAGTACTCTGGCTTAGAAATAAAACCAGGATCCTACATTAGCAATAACCTGCACTTTTTCAATGGCGTCTAGCGAGGCCAGGGGTGTGCTCGGAGGAGGGTTCAATGTCAAGGTCTAAGTGGTGCCCAAGGAGCAGCACTGACTGTGTATTCATTTCTGAATGAACTGCACGCAAATTTTTGTGTTTTCCTCAAAGGTTTCCTTATCTACTGTGCTGATGTTTCGAGGTGAGCTAATGAGTCTGTCATTCCAAAGCCCCAAAGTACCTCTTTTGGGTAGACTGGAGGTGCCATGGAGTGAATGCATCACAGAAAACTGTCTCTACCTGTTGTGAATCCCTGTTTCTGTGGCACTTCTTCCACTGTATACTATTTGTTCTGGGTTGGTAAGAAATATAGGTTACGGACACATCTTAGGTCAGGCAAGTGAAAGGGCAAGAAAAAGCTAGGTAGACTGATTTAGGAAATTCTCCAGAAAAATGTGTAACCTATTCAATCTGTCCCTGGTTATTCATGTAGGAGTTCAGGGTTCAACGAAGTCGTTAGTCATGGTAACACCTCACACCTCCAGGGGCAGTCTGCAAAACACGGGAACATGCCCACATCACACAGGTTACCTCAATACTCACAAATGAAGCCAGTCCCCACCAGGTGCTGGGTGCATAACAGGTCTTCTGAAGGCTCACTCTGGCCTATAGTGGGCCCAGATACATCAAGATTCTCTGATACTGTACAATCTGGAAACGCTCACCACTGAGAATGAGACTCTCTTAGGGACCAAAACAGACTTTGACAGCTGATATACCGTGACCTGGCTGCCCCCACTTCCTGTGGGACTTTATCTCAGGGTCACTTGGATGACTATTATTTAGGGACACACAATCATAAGTAACCAAAGAGGCCCGACTCCAAGAATGCAGGAACACGGGTTGCTCATCGGAAGGATGCAGCAGTGGCCATCACCCGAGGCCAGAGCTGCTGTGGGTAGACTCACTGCTGCACATGCTCGTCCTCTGTGTGCCTTCTGGACCACCCTCTGCACGCGCTCCAGGGCACTGCTATTTACTCTAGCATCGTGTGCAGGGCTAAGAAAGACTAGTTCAATACAGTTTGGGAAGCAAAAGGGAATACATTTTGGAATTTGCTTTTTTATGCCACGCATATCCATTTTTGATGCAAAAATGGCCTCTGTCAAGGTGTGGGGGGTTTTTTTGTTTTGTTTTTTAAAAAAAAACCCACTGATTTCTTGGGCAGCAGCTCCAAGAAGCTGGGTCACATTCAAGTGATGACTGAGTATGTGGGAAGTGGCCTGTGCAAGGGGTTTGCCTGAATATTACATTTTATGTAGGCTGTCCTCACACGCCGCCCCGTGGGATCTAGCCCACTGCATCTGGGGCCACTTTAGTTTTCCCAGAGGTGAAACCAGAGGGAGGGCTGAAGCAGTGACAGGGCAGTCATGGCCACAGAGCCAACCCCTCGGGGATCAGATGTAACCAACTTAAATGGTGCTAAGCCCAGCTGGGGTTCAGGCGAGGGCCAAGGGTTGCTCGGGAATATTTTAGGTACAACACTGTCTCAGATTAACCTACTGCCTTTTTATTTTTAGAAAATATTATCAAGTTTTCATACGTCCTGCCTGGGCTCCTTCTTCGTCCCGATGCCTGGCTTCCTCCATGATAGAGAAGGCCACCCACTCCGTGCCACACCTCAGGGAGTTACTCACCTCAGCCAGGCAGACGTGACCAGGCCAGGAAAACTCTCACTCCCTCTGAAGTGGAGAGACTGACCTGAGGAGGGGACAAAAGGCTGCTGGCACAAGACCACAAGGCAGAGGGATGTCAGGGCTGAAATCAGGGTTCTGGTCTTACGATTTATGACCTTGTCCTCTTGCCAAGAGGCCACGCGGCCTCTAATACCCAAAGGGAACATCCAGATAGGTTATTTTGATCACAGAGACTCGAGACAAGGAGGAACTGATTCTACTCTGACAGATTAAAAGAATGTGAACTGCTGTCACTCAGATACAATAAATCAGAATGATGTTCCATGCTACTCTGTCAGCACCACCATTGCATTTTGGGACTAAGAATAAGATCCTGTGACTCTTACCCCCAGTCTGAAAACAAAAAACAAAAAACAAAAACAGCCTGGGGTATATCAGGATTCAGTAAAAGTTAAAAAAAAAAAAAAATCTGTCACCGGACACTTCATATGTCTCATATGGCCTGTAGGAGTTTAAGTCCCATAGGAACTGTGGAGCCCAGACGCCAGTCCCCTGCGAGCCGTCTCCCCCGCCCCTCAACACTCCAGATCCCCCAGGAAGAGCAAAAGGCGACAGGAGCTACGTTTCTGGAGATAGGACAACTGGGAAGGTAAATTCTGAAATGAACATGTATAATCTAGAGGAAGCTCATTTTCAAAGGCTCAGAGCTTCGCAATAACCCCAAGTTCTCTCTCCCTTTCCTTACGCGGAAGCCACGAGATAAAGGGCGCACGATGAAAGCAATGCTTCAAAGAGCCCGTCGTGTCTACCCAGAAATAAAACAAAGAGTTTTTCTTTTTAAACTCTAGCCCTGACCCCGAGAGCACTTTTTGGCTTGTTTAACAGACCTAGGGGACCCCGACCTACGCGATAACATTGCTGGCAGGCCATCCCGGCGGGACTCACACAGATAAGCTCGCGACAGTTCCAACGGCCCCACCGAAGGGGGATCTGATTCTACAATTCAAAGCCCTTCCCCAATACTCAACAGGGGACTGTCATGCGTCTGGAAAATAGGACTGTTTTTGAGGAATGCTTTCCAAACCACGTAATGCTTTTAAAGCTGTTTATCAAAGACGCTGGATGAGCCACAGTGGCCTGAAACTGCCTGCCGGCTGTCACAGGGTCGCACGCCCCGTCCCAATTTCCGTAAGCACTGCATCATTCCCGGTCGTCCTGGCCCCGGCAGACAGCACATGCCAATGTTTGGAGATATTCGCTACATGACTTGTAGCCGACAAAACCTGGCTCTAGGACAGATCTCCGTGTCATGTGGGGCTTCTGGCTGAACTCTGCTCGAACCCAGAGGCATATCATTTACAGCAGACACTAACAATAGTTTGGGATCACCTGCTCTTCACAAGTGGGTTCAGAGCAAGTTCGTGGCCTCTGCACACCTTTTTCAAAGGGGTTCTCATACACAAAGGCTGAGTCCAGGCGAGTCCTCCCACCGGCAACTGCAACCCTACGACTAGCACTGGTGTGCGGGCCTGACTGGAACTACTGTCTAGTCTGTGTGAAGAATGAGGACACGAGGGACAGAAACCCAACACAGCATGTGAACCTGGCATTGTAGACGAGAGCAAGTGGTCAGCGTGTGTTCAGGGACAGGGTGTAAGGGAGTGGCGAGGACATAATCCCTGTTTCACTTACGCTCAGTACGTGGTTCAGAAAGAATTCAGACCCCGACGCCATTTCTGGAGCCCTAACTCCACGCCCCACATCAGGCAAAGGCTTTACGTCCAACGTGCCATCAAATCCACGTGAGCACCCACAGAGGCGGGCACTGCTGTCCCCACGCCACAGGAGAGGACTGTCCCTTCAGAGACAGGGAGGGAGCGCCTTGCTCCCGGCCATAGCTGGTGAACAGCAGTGCCAGGGCCGTCTGCCTCCCACAGGCCCTCTGACCTTGTTGTACAGATGTGGGAACCGAACGGTGTTGCGGGAACCCCTTCCTGATTCCTGGCAAACACTTGGTTTCTTTTTACACTGGCTACCACAGGGCGACTTCCCATTTCTTCTCCAGAACTGGGGAAGATCTGTGATTTTATGTTCTTTCCACATCTCTTTCTGAAACGAGCGCTTCTCTTTGAAGAAAGACCTCTTGCCCTTGGAGTGTCAAGATAAGAAAACTTTCAGCAACTTCCCTTGGAAACTACAAAACACCCATCAGCACCCAGGATCTAAGTACAGTCGCTTGCCAGCTGCCGACCCCTCTGAATAGCTTTTATGGTTCCATGAGGGGTGGTGACAGGGCCATGTCACTACCGTGGGGTGTGCTGTTTCTTTCATGTCCCTGGGATCTGACAAGAGCCTTCTACAACCCGTTTCTTTACAACAACACAGAATGAGAGATTAAAGACCAAGACCAGGACTTAAAGCTGGGGTTGGGAGTAGCAACGACCTCTCACCAGATGCATTCTAAACCCTCTTGGGTAGGAGGGGCCACTGACCGCCCAAGCAGATGCTGTTCATAAGCTGCCGTGGTGATTAAATGAGATAATACACGTAAAGTCCCTAGAACAAGGACTGCATCATAGCAAAGGTCAGAGATTGTCAGCAATAACGTTATTTGCTTTCTTGCTACCACCAAACTTAAAGAACGTTTCAGCAGAGACATTAATTCGGAGCTACGGGTTAGATGTGGAGGGGAAAGGACATCAAGAAAGGATGAACGAATTAGTGAAAAGTCCAAGTTATAGGGCTTCTGATTAAATATGACAGATTTAGTCCAGAGACTTCTCTAAAGTGAAAGCAAAGGGATACAAATGGCACACATCCAAAAGGATAAAGAGAAGGTGTCGACAATATTCTAGAAGCTGAAAAGCAGATGGGCATGTGCTGAAATGTAAGCCTGAGGGAGTGCGAGCCACAGAGCAGTGAGCTGATTAGTGCGGCAAGCCCCACCAAATTTCAGAAAGACAGGGCACCAAGAAGCTCTGATGGCCTGGGGCAAAAAGGGAGGAAAAGGGAGGCAAGGGTGTTGGGGTGGTGAAAACAGGAAGATGGGTTAAAGCCTAAGAAGCAGCCAGAACTGCAGGTTCCCTTCTCATCCCCTTCAGCCTGCTGCTCCCCAACAGTAGACCGGAGGCAGCAGGCCCCCCGTTATCGCTCCCTGGGAAGGCCCCAGGCCCCACACAGGGCTCCCAGGCTGCTCATCAGCGCCTCCACTCTAAAGGGGAGCAGAACAGATGGTCAAGAATCACCAACCACCTGAGAACTGTCTCTGTTCATGAAAGAAAAAGACCAAAACAAACCAATGGAAGAAAGAAACTCAGAAGAGTACCGGGACACCAGCTCCAGAGTGTTCTAGAGAGCAGTCCATCCAGACAGGGGCAGGAGGCACCCAGGGGAAGAACGTGCGAGAAAAATCATAACACTGATCAATTGCTTCATACATTTTTAACCACACAGAGAAGAGTTTGTGGATAAGTAACAGGCAGATAGAAAAAAACCATTTTTTTAAGGACTTACTAAGCTTAAAAAAAAAGTAAAAAAAAAAAGCTGAAGGTAAATTAAGAATTTGAGGATTAAATGGGAATATCTGTGGAGCAAACAAAGCAAACAATAATCGAAGCAGTTCCTAACTCCAGGGAGAAAAAGGAAACCAAGAAGGAAACACAGTAACCTCGGTAGCTTCAATGCCGCTGACATAGTCATAATAATGTAAAAACCGGATAATGATTTGCCCAGAAAGGACAATATAACTATACTGAAAAAGAAGGAAAAAGAAGGGGAGGGACTAGGAAGTCAAATGAATGCAAGAAATAGCCTTTTTTTTTTTTTTTTTTTTGGTAAGAAACACAGAGGCAAATACCTCCAAGTCAAAGAAATGGCCAAAAGTGTTGAAAGTGGTTGTCTCTGGGGGAGCAGGAATCAGAGGTAGGGAAGAGTGCAGCAGGAGACTGCTGGTTTTTATTTTCAGACATGCTGAAAAGTCTCTGACTTTTAAAAGTGTGGACATATATTTACTTTGACAAAACACAATTTAATTTGAAAAGATAAAAAAGTTGTTACAGTGAGACAATTATGGTCAAAGTCATAGCTTTTAAAAATCACTCTTCTTATTAATGCAGAAATTAAATACTATGTAGTAAATACATATAAGGTAGAAAGAGTAGAGAACATTTAAGAGTTTTGAAAGAGCAGTGACAGACCTGTTAATGAAGCTGGAAAACCCGCCAGACCTCGCCAATATACAGCACCACCACACAAGTGTGGTGTTGTGGTTTTCGAGAACAAACGGTAAATCAAGAAACTAATGAAGGGGTACTTCAAGAAAGCTACAGGAAAACTTGCTTTAATAAGCACATGAGACCAATTTCAGAATATTAACACAACCTGGTGATTCTCAAGAATCTGGAAGATTCTTCGAAGTATTTAGTTATCTAAATAACTATTTAAATACCTAGTATTTAAATATTCTCTCAGTATTTAATATTCTCAGCACCGAATACCTATGATATGCCTAGAACATGGCAGGAGGTCAGTACTATACCAATGAATGCATTTCTGCTGTCAACTTGCCCCAACTTGAACCAGTGTGTTTCCTAAGCAACCGGATCAGAGTATCCCACATTTCGAATTACCTAAACTGAATCAGTGGGACCCCTCAACAATCTCAGCAAAGACATAAAAACTCACAGAGGCTCTCATACCTCCTTTTCACGCGGCTCTGATGAGGCGCACATGTAGTAATCCGGCCCTTGGTGCCTTAGGAGGTGGGCAGGTGCCAGCTACGGCCACCCCGACTGTGCTGCTGGGGTGGATCAGGAAAGCCCACAGAACGGATGAGCTTTGCCCTGTGTCCATCCTGGCAGAACTCAGGGAGGTTCCACTGGATCCAACCAGTTCTAACCCACTAGGGTTACTCAGGATTCCTCCTAATAAGAAGCCAAGTTCGGCTTTGACTCTCCTTTGAAGTTTCCTGCAGTCCCTGGGACTTTATGGGGCCACCAGGGTCACCCCTGGCAGCACCTATGTTTGAAGTACGTTGAGGGAAAATCTAATAGGAGCTGCCTCTGGTGTTAACACAGAACTGCCTCATAAAAACTGCTTTCCACAAAGAGTTCAAAGGAGCTTATCCAAATACTGTGGGCTTGTCCTGCTCCACCAGCTTTGCTAGGGGAGAAAGCGGAGGTTTTGCCAAGTGAACTCTGACCTAGATATACCTTCTCCACCTCCTGAAGGAGCTCAGGCCAGGGATGGCAGGAGCAAGGGGCCTTGGACAAGACGGACCCCGCGCTCTGAAGTCACGCGCTCCTCACTCACCATGCTGCTGAAATTAAAATTTATTGGGATGGTCGGTGGGGGTGAAGGACTAAATTAGGTAAATTATTGGGACTTTCTGGTACGTAATACAATCTTTCCCATTGTTACCTCAGGAAACCCAGTAAAAGTCAGGAGCAAACCAGGAGGGCTGACAACTGCCGGCAGGAAGCCAAGCTGAAGCATCCTGTCATGGGGGCTCCTACAGCTTAAGCCACATTAATCTACCGCTGCCGATAGGTGCTATTTACCAGCAGGACGATGGCTCATCGCCACATTTTCCCACAGAGCATCCTGTCGAGGAAATGAACCAAATACAGGCATTTGTTGGCTGGCGGTGTGTTCACGGCGTCACAGACGGTGCCAAGAGTGGCACTGTTTTACATCTCTGCAAATCTCTTTAAGTCTTGCTTAATAGAAAACAGCTGCATTCTCTTATCTGCTTCTACAGTCAATCACCGTGTGCAATATCACACACTGTGTGGCTTCTGGAAAACTCCACTGTACACTCATTAGAGAATATTGTTATAACAATGGCTATTTAGCTATCTACCTATGTAGGAATTCATACATGAATATATAAAAATAGGTTTGACCTCATGGATCCTGGGAAAGGCTGGGGTTTCCCTAGGGGTCCTCAAGCCATATTTTGAGAGCCTCTGTTCTAAAAGGACCTACATGGACACATTTTGTGCTAATGAGAAATCAGTTTCTTCTATGTATCCAAGTAAATTCACTAAGGGGAGAGACTAGTAACATGGTTAACTCCACTTGGGTTATATAAGCCCGATATAAGAAAGCTCGGTTTCTTTTAGACTATACTGTGATTAAAAGGTTTTACAAATTCAATCTTATTGCCCCCCAACTGACAAGTTAGTGAGAAATTCAGCAAGAATCTGTCTTAGAGAGGTGATCTGGCAAAAGAGACTAAATAAAGGTATGGGGGTAAAGAAACTCTGGGTTCATTACAACACCCAAACTTACCCTTCCTTCCCCCAAGGATGACAAGCTTGCCCTTGTAAAACAACACTACATTCTTCATTCAGTCCCCTGCTAGCCCACGGGTCCCCTATGTACCTCACCATTACCTCACACCCCAAAGCTTTCTGGGAGCAGGGGATCTGCACTCAAGCCTGGATCCTCTCGTTAAGGGGGATTCCAATTACATCCTGGGCAAAAAGGGACTACTTTGGAAGGGAAAACCATTAGAGATGTAGGGCAGTCATCAAAACCTACAAATAAGCAAACTTAACATCTTTAGATGGCCTTTCATTTTTCTCTAATGCACGAAATACAAATTTTTCTCAGGAAGGACTATGCCATTCTCTCTCTCTTGAAGTTCAGAACAAAAATCTCAAAGGCAGTCATTCTGGAGTTTTACAAATCAACTCACTGAACAAGGAAAGGACCCGACATGTACAATGGCTGGGTTGATTATTTAATTTTCCAATAGAAGAAACCAAATTCTGAATGCACTTACACTTTCCATTCTGTCTTCTCTGAGCAAAGACCTGCTGGCTGAGATAATAAGGACTGTACTTACAAGACGTACGTGCCTCAATTCAGTTTATTTTTACTTTTGGAAACAGGACTGTGCTGTTCCCATGAAGCCAGTCGTCTCTGCACGCCAAAAATGGCAAAAAATACACACTCTCCTTTCTAGAAACAATTATAATGTACCATGACCAAAAAAGTGGGTTTTTTTCCTTAAGAGATAATCTTGCATAAAAATGAGTCATGGGATTTCAGAAATGGAAAGACTCTTCTCAAGTATGTGTGTGCAGGTTTCCATCTTTTTTCCCCCAGCAACAGATCTGAGCTTTCCATAAGTTACGTTATAACGAGAACAGCATCATTTGGACCCTCTGAGTGAAAGGAAAGTGCGGTGTTTAGACTAGCAAGAGGGAAGAAGTCTGTCTTGGAAAAAATAAGAGCTCTCTGCTTGCGTTCCTTGTGAGAGGAATTTTAACTTATAAAGGCGTGAAAGATGTTTCTAAACACTGTCTTAGCCTGTAACTCCATCGGCTCAATCTCAGACCGGAGCAAGACAGCCTGTGTTGTGGCACGGCTCTCAATGTTGTTTCTTCTGCAGGGGTTGCTCAGAAAGAGTGAGAAAATGATCCACCCACCTTGGGGCATTTTCTGGAAGGGCCTGGTTTGGCAAGATCAGGAAGTGAGAATATATGGCTCTCACCCCATACGTGCCCAGAGGTGAGCAGGAGATAGGTCACGTGGCTGCACCAAATCCAAGGTGCCACTTGTGGACAGCAGAGGGGAGGTGTGAACAGTTCCTTCCCTTTAGATGGACACAGCCGGCGCCTGGGTGGCTCAGTGGCTTAAGGCCTCTGCCTTCGGCTCAGGTCATGATCTCAGGGTCCTGGGATCGAGGCCCGGGTCGGGCTCTCTGCTCAGCAGGAAACCTGCTTCCTCTTCTCTCTCTACCTGCCTCTCTGCCTACTTGTGATCTCTCTCTGTCAAATAAATAAATAAAATCTTTTTTTTTTTTTTTAAAGAATCATTTAGATGGACACAGCCATCCTTCTTCAGTGCCACCAAAATCAACTTCCTTCTCACGCTAAAGGTGGCGGGTTGGGGAGGCACGGGCTGCCCCAGGCAGCCAGCAAGCCAACAGACAGACACGCCCGAAGGTCAGAAACCTGGCCTCAGCGTCAAATAGGTACTAGGCTCTGGCTCTTCACCCGGGTGCACACACCTGCTTTCCCATCAGTGCACGAGGGTCTACGGGACTCATCTGGAAAGCATGTCTTGTTGCTCCTGAGCGAGTATGAGGAGGAAGCTCCAGGATGAGCTGGTGTATCTTTCTCAAGGGCTCATTTGGTAGTAATTAAAAACACTATCTTATGAATGCAAATATGGGACAAAAGGTAAAATTCATTTAGTTTTAAGATAAAACAGAAACCTTCCAAGCAATACTGGACTTGCCTCTGCCCCTAGGTACGTGGGAGGTCAGTCACTCTCCTCTGCCTTAGGTGGGACACTGGTGAGAAAAACGGACCGCGCTGGCGTATCCTAAGAAACATTTTCGTTTTTATTAAAATTTTTACCTCTGGAAGTTCCCTGAAGGTTCAGTTCAAACCAGTTCTGCTTAACGTGTTACATATAATTCCAAGAAGAACAACAGCTGCTTTCAGGGCAGAATAATTACAAGCAGCGTTTCCAAACTGAGGGAAAGAGTAGTGAAAGCGTTTCCTAAATTCCGTTTGTGGACTTTCTTCTGACCTGTGGAACCTGACTGCGTTCAGGTCCTGGTGACCCAAGCGGGTCTTCCCTTCCATCTTGGGGAGTCACAGGACGCTGCAAACACTGTGACAAAAAGGACTCTTCTTTAAGAAAATCCGCTTCAATTTCACACCCAGGAGGCCCTTCATGGAAAGTGTCCTGAATGAGTTTTGGGTGGCGTCTGGGAGTGCCTGTACTGAAAAAGTCAGACCTGCCCGCCATAAATCTTTCCTGTGACATCGACTAAATGGTTACCTGGAAGCTCTCAGAGTAACTGGCATTTATATCTACGTGTGCACACAGGGGTTCTGGGGCTCCAGAGCATCACAGAGCCCTGATGGCCATATTCATGAGCACTGATATATCATTATCCTTCAAATTTCCTGTTCCTCCTAATCTAACTTAATGAGATAAGCTCTGACACTGCTGAACTTTGCTAAATTAGTTTAAATATTTCAAGTTCTGCCAGCTCCCACTTTTCTCTCCATTTGGGGTCTTGACTAAAAAGGTAAAGAAATATTTTGGAGGAAACCTCAGGGCCCAACTTCATAAATCTTCACCTGCTACTTTCCTAAAATGTCACGTAACCCCAAGACAACAACAGATGGTATTTAGAGAAAAAAAGCAAATCAATAGCCAAGAGTCCAGTACTCCCCTTTTCAATGTTCATTTTTGCCTTCTGCTAGGCAATGGCTGCCCCCGGGTCTCTGCAACTTTCTGCCCACCCCAGGACCTTCTCAAATACTACCATCAACTACCCCCACACATGCGGGAGCTGGGCAGGCAGCCCAGCGGGTACCCTGCCTTGGCCTGGCCTGTCTGCAGGGCGGCGGGCTCTTCGGCACGGCTTCCACGGACCGCGAGTGTGGCTGCCAGCTGTGCCATTTTCATGAACTTTACTTGGGAACAGACAAATGTGGCTCCGTACACGTAGACGAGAAGATGCGACCTGAGCCAGCACAACGTTGCCTTGGAAAAGGCTTCTTATTTCGGTTCCAAACCACACATACTTGTACAGTTAGCGAATGCAGCAGGGGATACTGGTCTACAACATTCATGCGGAGGCCAAAGGCTCTGCTGTCCTCCGCCCTCTTCTCCCCCCCACCCCCACCTGCCTTCCCAAGAACTATCAGATGGCATGGCCATCTCAGGGAAAAGCTAGGTGATGGCCTCTTCAGAATGCCTGCACACTTCACCAAGGAGAGGAACCTGGAAGTATTTTAATCTAAAAGAACTCAAGGAGGGGGGCTCCCTATAAATAAAATCATATTCAAATAAACAAAAAAAGGAGCCAATATTTCCTGTAAGGCCACTTTTCAGATGGATTACTGGAAGGAATACTCTTTCACAGTTTTATGGCTTACTTTGCCATCATCTGCTTAAAATTTGAGTCATCTAAAACATAGATGCTAAGATCTAAGCCTTCACTTGGACGAAATAGTACAAAGGAAGCAGAAAGTCTCATTCCAAGAGCAGACTCAGAGGCAGAACGCTTGGACTCCTGGGTTCTATTCCTGGCTCGGTCCCTGGGCTTGGGTCAGCTCTCGGTCAGAATCTCACTTCTAATCCCTTCAAATCATTTGTCAGTCCCTGTTGTCTAAACAGTGGGGAAAAACCCCGAGTAACACCCCTGGATCCTGTTCAATCAACTGGGATGGTTGGAGATGGTTATAACTCACTTCCAAGAAACCAGGGTGATTTATCCCTCAGTAGAACTAGTATGTTCCTAGGAGATCACACTCATCAGAACAAACCCTCAAGGCACTGAAACATTTCTCCACCTGTAAGAATCTCTGTGCTCCTTTAATGTCACTTTCAAAAAGAGGATCGTCCAGTATTTTATAGTTCCCTCTAGCATCCACAGTAAAATAACCCTGGTTGGGCTTCAGACCTCTGAAACAGGGAATGAATAGACAAGTATATTTAGCCCCAATATATAGATGGAGAAACTGAGGTTTAAAGAGTTGAGGGGACTTAGGGTAAGAGGGGGGGTTGGGACCTGCTATTTTCCAGGCCAAGTATTCTTTTCTAACAGTGGATGCTCATTAATAGCCTCCTTTGGGACCCAGACAGATGGACGGAGGGAAACTCGTTGAAGTGTCTCAGAAGAAGCTGTGATGTCTTTTCAGTGCAACAAAGGGTAAAGGGCCAAATCTCTTCGAGGCTCCCAATTAGATAAGCCGGCACATACCCACTCAACTCTGGCAACTTTGGCCACGGCTCTCCCAGCAGGGGCTCCTCTGAGTACAGAGAGGAGATGCAGAAGCTTACCTGCCCCTCACTGACGTTCCTAGGTCCCCAAGCCGATGAATACCTGGCTGCTTCTCACTTACCCCTGTGGCTTTTGTTTCTAGGAGTGAAGGGCTATGAAGACAGCTATTTCAGGAAATCTGCAGCTAGACTTCAAATAGAATGCCTGATTACTGTTTGTTTTCAAGGAGGCTGCCTAGCCTCTCTGGACCCCTTATACCTGGAATGTGATTCTCTCTTCCCTTCACCTGGCCAACCCCCACCATGTGTCAGGCTTCATCCTAACTAGCACTTCCCAGGGGGTTCCGTGGCACAATGGACAGCACACTGGACTTTGAAACAGCACTTCCCTTGAAAAGCCTTTCTTGACCCTGCTGACCACAGATTAGCCAACCTTCTCCTCCTTGGCTTCTCCAATTACATGGTCTCACAGCACCCTGCAAATCTCCCGTGTCATTTACCACAACTTTAGCAAGAAATTATTACTATGATTATTTATTTTATGTTTGCTTCCCCACTGGACCGGGGGAAGAGCAGGGCCAGCCTTGCTTTCTGTTGGATTCCCAACCCTGAGTCCTTAGAAAATTTTCAGTCAATATTTACTGACTAGAATTGACTGCGTGACAGGTATACACGGGGCGACGCAGAGTAGAACGTGCTATGTCAGTGTGGGACAGCCCGTGATGCTGACAAGGACACCTGGCTTTCTGAGGCAACCATTTTATGTTTTTCGTATGCTCCTAAAAAGAAAGGCAAAACTTTATCAAGACTTCCAAACTGATACTGCAGAAAATTCAAGTCATTTCTTTCTGGTCAACATCACTAAAGTTACTAGCACAAGACGATATTTAAAAAAACTTAAAACACATATACCTCAGACCCCTTTTGAAACAAATCCTTGATTACTTGACCACTTTGGGATTTTATGCATAAGGATGTTACTTTTGGAATTCTTAGGGGTCTCCTGCTTTACTCACTTGTCGTTCGGTCTTATTATCCTAACAAAATAGTGGAGGTGGACTCTTGGGGTTTCCAGTAGATGCAGAAAAACTAACCGGAAATGCTTTCAAAGCTTCTTTAATGCCCCTCCCCCCA
Organism: Spilogale gracilis; assembly: GCA_004023965.1. Taxonomy (NCBI): domain Eukaryota; kingdom Metazoa; phylum Chordata; class Mammalia; order Carnivora; family Mephitidae; genus Spilogale; species Spilogale gracilis. The sequence continues at coordinate 10,634 of PITA01009675.1, read as the reverse complement.
ACTTCATGAATGCTTCAAAATATACTCAAGGATTGTTTTAGCTCCATATCTGAGAATAGAATGTAACTTCACTAAAGTAAACTCTACAGATCCTTTTTTTAAAAAGCAGCTGCTTCCACATGGAAGGCATTCAGGCAGAACTTATGACATGGTCCCAGTCCACAATCTTAAGCATTTCCCCTGCAGTAATGTGTCATCAGAAAGGTTTCCTGGTGACAGACACATAGATTCATTTTAATTGGGGACGATTTCACTTCAAATCCTATTCGACGGAGCGATGCAGTGGGGACAAGGCCCAGGCCCTAGACATTCTAAAAGGGCGCACTAATTCACTCAGGGAATATCTCTTAACTAGGGAGCAGCAAAATCCTCCTGGGCTTAAGTGGCGTCCAGCTTGGCTGGGAACTCTAATATTCATTATGCCCTTTGTTGATAAGATCCCCAATTAGTCCCTCTGAAAAAGGAAGGCTCAAAGGGGCTACTAACACGAACAGCTATGTTAACGTCACTGGATTCTGTGGGATGTAGAGCCACGTGGGCTGCCCCTGATTTCCCTTCTCAGCTGGCATCAAGGCAGGACAGCATCTCTCGGCAGAACTGCCAGCTGTCTGGGGAATTCCTTCATGAGGCCGGGGGACTGATCGGCACGTCCAAGTGGAAGGAGAATTAAGAAAGGATGGACTCACGTGCTCAAATGTAACTGCAGAGATTCCAGAACATGCCATGGAGCCTAGGAGCCAGACACAGCCTGCAGCCTGATAGTTTTCTTAATAGGCATGTGGGGGTCTAGTTAGTTTGGTGAACAGGTGTAAGGGTGCAATCCTATTTCTGACCCTTCTAATGAAGAAAAACAACATTGTATAAATAAATACATCACAGATGTAGATATAGATAGGCAGATACAGATCTGGAATAATTCGTGCCAGATTTCTGTGCCTTATTTTCATGTGTTTCTGTTAGGCAGGTCAGAAATTTAAGATACATGTACTCGAGTTTTTAAAAACTGCATCATTAAGGCAGGAAGTATATGACGAAACATATCAGCATAGAACAGGAGAGGCAGCAGAGCTGGGTTAGAAATTGCAAAAGTGATCCCTCCACCCCAGTGACCACTGACCTGGGGCCACTGAGCGTGGCTGTGTCTCTCACTGCCTGGGCTGTTTCTGATGCAAAATCCAGGGCGCCTGCCACCGGTTTGGTCACAGTGCCGACAAGCCCTTTCCCAAGGCCAGATATGAAACCGCTGACACCCCCTTCTGTTTTCACTCCTTCCACTGTTGAGGTTATCACACTGGTCAATCCACCAATGATACCTAGCAAAAGAGACAAGGGCTGTTGTAACCTGGCCGAGGACAAAAGCAAAAGCATTTAAAGTCAAACCCCAACAATTCCATGCACCTGGCAAGGTAACTTAGGGGCATTCTGTCAACCTCTTGATAAGCTATAGGCAGATCAACTCTAGTTGGGGAACCGGCAGACTCAGACTTGCCTACTAAGTTTAGAGTCCAAGAATATATATTACATGTTAGTCTGAAGTTACATACGTCCCAGTTTTAAAACAACAACAACAACAACAAAAACAAAGAATACCTAAGAGGTTAACAGTTGCTACTTTCCAGTTCCCAAGTATGGGAAGCACATGGGCAATCAGGGACTATGCAGACAGTAGGACTAAATCAACAGACTAGCATACAGAGGCCCTTGGGCAAAGTTGGGGCCCCATAAAATATAAGGCAGAGAGAACTAAATATAGATCCTCGGTTTTCCAAGGACACTGGAGGGCTGGCCAACACCAGATGTTTGAAACGGGGTAAAAGCTACTGCGCACTTTGCTGAAATCAGGTTTACGCAATCGGAGGAAGTCATGAGGCCTTGATGAAAGGTACCCCCCGCCCCCCACCACCACCAAAACAAGCTGCTGAAATCAGCCGGGACTCTCCATGGAGTCTCTTCAAAAGACCAACCTAGGTCACAAAGACATTCCAAGTGTTTTGAAAGTTGACAGCAATGACCTCAGAGAGCATCAGAAGCGGTCAGCAGTTGGCAGAGGCTGGAGAGGACACAGGCATTACAGGGAAGAAGCGGGGCCCTGTCTGGGGGGCGTTTCCAGGATGTGTGCCAGGGACACTCACAGGATGTTTACCCTTTGACGGTGGGGGCATGAGGAAGCTCTCTAGACTCTTCATCTCTAGTGAGACAAATCGGTAAAGGAAATTCCTTGGGTGAGAACGCACTAACAACCCACGTTCCTTTTGGACTCTGGGTCCATTTGCTCCCGCAGGGCCACAGCCCTCTCCCAACCCTTTGACCAAGTTCAAGTAGAGACAGACATTACCAAGCCTGGCGCAAGTGGGGCCTGCAGAGAAAACCGAGCAGGACCTCTCATTTTGAAACCAAGGAGACTGAATGGATTCTGGTTCTCGTTACCCCCGAAGACTTCTTTCACTCTCCTGCTCTCAGGCCGCCCAGGGCTCCACGCATCCTCCATGGATGCGGCTGCCTGTTTCTGGAGATGCTGTGTGTATTTTAAGAACGGTCCTTGGTTGCAAGGGATTTTGCCACCAACCTTGAACCATCATCCATTTTCTCGGCATACTCCTGTGTCCGACCAAAAAGTGAGGCCAGCTAGGCTTTCTCCCCACATTCCAAGGACAGGAGGCACACAAAGGCAATTATGCACAGCAAAGCGTTTTGTATTCAGTAAAAACAAACAAACAAAACCAGTCCCTCCCACTCCCATGCACTATCACTACAGTTACTAGAAAGAATGATTACATCTTTAAGCCCAAATGACTGCCCAACAACCAACTTTTTGAGTCCCCAAACAGATTAATTTCAGCCAAGTTTTAGCTTGATGTCTCCCTGGGGGCTGCTCCCTTTCCAGTTGGGCAGGCTTAGGAAAAGTAAAGGCACTTTGATCCAAAACCTGCCATTAGGAAAACTGATAAACAGAAACTCTGCCCTAAACTCTGTGCCCTAAGCATGAAGAGGCATAAGATTTTGTATTATCTATGTTCCTCCTTCCTCCAAATGTGGATAATCTAAACCTAGTCAGTCTTGATATGACTTCTGGTACAAACAATGCAATTTACTAGGCATTACGAAGCAGGAGCTATATGCCACGTGCCCAGGAGGCTCTGCAAGTATAAAAGTGAATTCAGAATGCTCTTTCTGCTCTCCCGACCTTCACAATCTATCAGGAAAGCAAGGCACACACAGCTGCCTAGATACACAACCCAGACTACTGCGTGTGCTCTAATGGTCATTAATTCTAACTGAGGACAGTGGAGCTGGGCAAACATCATTTGAGTTGAGACCTCTAGGTTGACTAGGACTTTGATAGGCAGGGAAGTGAGGCAGAGGAGGGGAGGGCAGAGGAACGTGAGTGAGCAAGCCCTTGGGGGTATGTCTGGGGAACAGCCCACGGCTCTTGGTGGCTGAAATACAGTGTGGCTGAGTGGCAATGGTTGGAGAAGTGGGCTGGGCTTACATTTCCAAGGGCCCTGAATGCTGTCACACTAACTTAATTGACAAAAACACAATAAAAGGCAAATGAGTAGCAGTTAAAGCATTAAAGGTCAGAATTCACAACAAATTCAGAGACTTAATACATTCATGCCATCACCTATATCTCTTGGGCATATGGATTTACCTTCCTTTTATTTTTTTTATTATTATTATTATTTTTTAATATTTTATTTATTTATTTGACAGAGAGAAACACAGCGAGAGAGGGAACACAAGCTGAGGGACTGAGAGAGGGAGAAGCAGGCTTCCCGCCGAGCAGGAAGCCCGATGCGGGGCTCGATCCAGGGTCTCCAGGATCACGACCTGAGCCGAAGGCAGTCACCCAACCAACTGAGCCACCCAGGCGCCCCTACCTTCCTTTTAAATATGCATTTATACAAGGCTCAAAAACATCTGGGCCACAAACCCAGCAGCCGGTTTCACATTTCACTTGCCACAGAAGGAATGCTCAGCAAGCAGAAGGCAGGGCTTGAAGCAGCAGTTCCAGATTTTAAAAAGGGGTTCGGCTGATTATACCTTATGACACTTTGGGAACAGAAGCCAGAGGACAGGAAGGGATTGCAACGTGTGCACCATTTTGAAAGTGAGCGAAGAACAGTCACAGGTTGTAACATATCAGATGCAAGGAGGATAAAATAAGGGAGCTTGGAAGGCTATCCAGTAGGCCAAGCTCCCTGGCCAGTATTTCCCCTTGCAATCAGATGGGTAAAAGGGGACCCTGGAAGAACTGTGGCAGAAGAGCCATTCTTCCGATTACCATGTGACTTACCATGAGCCAGGCCATGGATGCCGGCTACGAGGTGCTCCCCACTTGTGGCAGCATGGTATCTGATATACTCCCGTTCTGACTGATGCCGATTATCCATCGTCTTCCCTAAGCCATCCGATAATGTCCCTGCGAACTGGAATGAATTAAAAACAGAAGGAAAAGCCTCAGTGCTATTTTTGTTACTTTAATTATTTTAAATAAATACCTTGCCTTGCTCCAAACTGGGATTCAGTAAATACCAAGTGAGAGAAGAGAGATATTAACTGCTGAGATTATATGCCCAGGAGACTGGCTCTTGAGCACTAGATGTGCGTCAGGTTGTAGGACGCTTCGCGCCGCGGGACACAAGGCTTGCAAACTAACTACCAAATGTCCAAAATGGCATCCACCTTCCCCGGTCATCCTGCAATTTACTGAAAAATGTACCACAAAATGACTTGGGGGAGGAGAGGTAAATTCTGGGATTCTATAATGTTAAGGACAGAGGCTCTTTGCTCTAGAAATCAGTGTGATTCAGAACATGAAATGTGGCAAACTGTTGCTTTAGGCTTTGGGATCAAAACTTTTAGAGACACCAACTGCCCTAATGTCTTTTCTTTCACTTATTCAACAACTACTGGGTGCTCAGGTGCCCAGCCCCACTGGTCAAAAGGGAAAATGAAGTATATGGAAAAGTTAACATGTTAGGTCACCTTTCATATGAAATGGCAGACTTGAACTCATGACTTTCAATGCAAAATCCTCCCCCACAAATCAGAGAAAGATCTTATTTATCCTGGCATTCTTTTACCAGAGACGCTGTCTCATCCATCAAAGCTGGATAAAAAGGACATAAAACTCTGTTTTGTCACAAGACAACCTGAAAAGGTTTAAAGTGACAGTTAATAAACCACAGGGTACTTATCCTCATCATTCAGGCATAAAGAGGAAAGGATATCAAATATATAATTAACCTTCTCGGGAAGGATCTACCAAAACAAGTGGTTTAAGTGCCAATGACCCAGGACTAACCTTTCAGAGAACTCACAGGAATGCTATTTAGATACAGAGCTCCGTGCAAAGATTCAAGGCGAACTGGGTGCCTTGAAGATCCAGTAGAGTGGGTAGCCTGGACATCGGGGAGCCTCTTTCATACTGGTTTGGCATGGGACTTTTTTTTTCCTTAAGATTTTATTTATTTGAGAGAGAGAGAGAGAGAGAGAGAGAGAGAGAGAGAGAGAGAGAGAGAGAACACACACAGGAGCAGGGAGGAGGGGCAGAGGGAGAGGGAGACATAGACTCCCTGCATAGCAGGGAGCCCCACCTGGGCTCGATCCCAGGACCCTGAGATCATGACTTGAGCCGAAGGCAGACACTTAACTGATTGGGCCACCCAGGTGCCCAAGGGACATTTTACACCCCCAGGCCTGAGGCTTCATGACATGAGTGACAGAAGTGAGTTCTGGGCACAGAATGGGGACTAGAGGAGGAACCAGCAATTCGAGGCGAAGCAATGGTTTCTGGAGCAAGAGATGGGAACATTCATTCCTTTTACTCAGTCCAAACGCTTTTACGACCTAGGGCAGCAATCACTGACCTTTCGAGAGATGCAATCCCTATCATGATTTGCTTTTGGCCTTGCCTTCCCTGTCACTCTGTGTCTAACAGGAGAACTAAAGTTAATGCAAATGAGTCTTACAATTGCCTTTGCAAAGCTAGCACTGTGAATCACCAAATGGGGCTTTAGTCAGGGATCCTGCTGGGGAGCCACTGTAGGCCATGGGTTTGGGCATCTGACCAAATCAGGGAGGATTCTAGTCCTCCCTCGGCCATTCTGGCAGCCACAGGAGCCCGAGCAAGGTGCCCGGCTGCTGAGCCTCCCTGTCGGCGTGTGGAGAGTGACAGCAGTCCCAGCACTGCTGTGCGGCGAATCGGGGACCAGTGGCTCCGGGGAGGGAATCCAGTGAGCATTCCTACTGTTATTATTAGTCAGCTACTAGTCCAAGGAGGGACATCCTGCACCACAAAGAAAGCCTTTCGAAGGTTTAGAATTATAGTCACTTGCACTCGGCTTTTACATAAACAAAAACAAAAACAGAAACCCAAAACAAAACCCAGTAGATAAACACTGGCCTCCAGAATGAGCCTCTGGTAGCATCTATAAAATTAGAGTGTCGGACTCGGTGGTTTCCTAACCCCTTCCCAGCTTTGATAGCGTGTGACGCGTGATCCAAGTTAGAACGTCTTCCGTAAGCGCTTCCTGGGGCCCGGCACAGGCTGAGGTACTGCTGAGGACACAGAGAAGCCTTGGGCCTACTGTCAGGATGACAGTTTCCCTAGGAAGGTAACAATCCCCGACATGAAACAGGCAGCAGTGACAGCCTGGAACGCAAGCTGCGAATCGAGGGAGAAGTGGAAAATGTGATCCTTGTTTTGGAAAGGATCAAAAGAACAAGTCCCTGCTACATTCCGGAATTATGGTGGCTGCCAGTGTTCTCCAGTGGGGGCCTGGACAAAAATGCTCCTTTGCGACTGATGCTCCAGAGGAGACGAGGCAGCGGTGGGTGAGAGCCGTCCCCAGGGGTGTGCTGTCCGTACCCAAGGGGCCCAGCGGCACCCACGCTCCCTCCAGGGTCTCACTCAAGTCCTTCCCACCTCCTCACACCCTCGTTTTCCATGAAAAGAGGTCTTTTCTTGGAAAAGACAATAAGTTAAGGTCCTGTCTACTGATTTCTGCCAGCTGACTAGGAAGAAATGAAAAATCGTGGAATACTTTTCCTCTTAAGAGAATATAGGAGAATAAAATAAGAATAATCTTATTTTTTTTAAAGCAGAATGAACTGCCCTGAACCACCCCATCTCCTTCCATACCTCCTGCCCCCCTGCCCCCGACAATAAAACAAGTTCAATCCCTAAGGTTTAGGACTCAGCCTGTGCTAAGAGCCTCACTACCACCCAATCTCGCCTCAGGACCCTCAGTTCCCGCAGCACAGCCTGGTCCTGGGGGTTCTCTGAACAAACACAACACACTGACCTCAGGAGGATGGGGTAAGATGACCTAAGCAATCACACCTCCCTCTAAGTGCTGGATTCTGCCACAGGATTCTCAGCTGCGGGACAGTACCCACACTCACTCAACTCAGCCTTGGACTTCTATCTGAGTTCTCACTTCCCTGTGGACAAAAAAATTATTCACCCAAGCCAACTGGACTTGTCCTTTGTCCTTTGTGAGCAAACGTAAAGGGTACAAAGATATTATTAACAGGAAACTCTTACCAAAGTCTTTACCCTTGTAACTGTGACTTTGAGAACTCAGGAAACGGGAAGATGTTGAAATCCATGATCCAGCCAAACCCGTACTGATTAGAGGTTAATCAGATTTTATGGGGACAGACACTTCATAGGAACTAATCTGAAACCAGTGAGATGAAGGGTGCCAGGCTCAAAGAGGCTGGGCCCTGGGCCAGTCCACTGGGCTTCTAAGTATGAATCCAGGACACCAAAAGCTTGCGGCCTTCTCTCACTGCAGGAGCACTTAGTCATACTTAATTCCAACTCTCTCATTCCCCACTTCGGTGGGAAAATAAATCATACCCCGTATCTTATTTCTCCCTCAAAGATAGGGTAAGCACATGGGCTGGAGAGGGTGGTGATTTCAGTAAGCACTCTGTATGGGTGCCCTCTGGCACTGGTCTTCTCTGAGGCGGGGAGGTGTTATTTCACCCACGACCTTGAGCTAGAACACTATAATCGAGCCAGAGCGGAGGTATCCATGAGAGCCCCAATGCCACATGGGAGTGACTGGGGCAGGACCTCCTTTATCACCCCATCCCCGGTTCTGCCAATTTTATTTTATCTTATTTTTTAAAGATTTGTTTATTTCCAGAGAGAGAAAAAGAGAGAGAATGAGCAGGGGGAGGCGCAATGGGAGAGAATCTTTCAAGCAGACTTCATGATGAACGAGGAACCTGACATGAGGCTCGATCCCACGACCTATGAGATCGTGTCCTGAGCCGAAAGCAAGAGTTGAATGCTCAACCAACTGAGCCACCCAGGTGCCTGCCCATGTACTTCACAGAGAAACCAAATGCAGGGCAATTCCAAACTCACTCTGAACTTTTTTCACAGCAGATGCTCTTTGGCTTGCTCATGGGTATCAGATGGGGTCGGAAGCACGGGGACAGATATTCAGGTAAGGGGAAAACTACTCTCAGAGGCAGTGGGGGAAAGGCTGAAAATCATAAGGACATAAGCAAACACAATCCAGCTATGCATCAAGCCAACAATCAACCAGCCATGCGAGCAGCATGGGCTGTGTGCCCGGCTAGCGAACGAGAACCCTAAGCCAGAGAGACAGCTCAGCCTCCTGCCTTCAAGGACCTCGGTCAGGAGGTCTGTGTCCAGCAAAACAGAAAGACCTGCACACCTGACTTCAGCTTCTGACTGTGACACTGAATAGCTGTGAGATCACGGACAAGTAATTTCACTTCTGAGAGCCTGTTCCCCCATCTTCAGAACGGGGAGGAGACTATCCACCTGCACGGATGCCGTAAGGATCAGATAGTATGTGTGAAGCACTTAGCACAGAGCCACTACATAGGAGGCATCCAACAACAACAGTATTGAGTTATCTGCACTTCAATGTCTTCACACGCAAAATGGGAGTAATCAGGTTCCGCGGGGCTGTTGGGAGGATGAGACGAGATGGTGTGCGTGCAGGGCGCCTGGCAGGAGCACCCCCAGGGACGCGGCAGTGGGCCACAGACTGCGCAAGGCCCCACAAGCACAGGGCAGACCACAGGAGCCGGGCTTGAGCACGGTGACAGGGCTAGCTCGCAGGGTAATCGGTAGCTCTGTAACTGTCTTCAGGAAAAACAATACCTGGACACCAGGAGGAGCATTTGTGGAGACTTAAGTCAATCTAGGTCATTTTGTAGCAATTTCAAGTTCACACAAAACTTAAAACTTCAAAAGTTTCCAAGGAACAGAACATCCTTCAGAAAACCTATTACACTTGCAAAGACAGCACTGATTTCCCTCTTTCTTCACTGAAGGGAGCTTCAGCACACACCACACTTGTGAATTCTGGCCGCAGTCCAAAGTCTAGTTAATTTCTAGAAAGCCCTATTTTCGGCTAGGGGTAAAAATCTCAGAAGCACTTTAAGATGCCAGCTCCGCGGCATAGCTGATGTGCATTGTCAATACTCTAGCTCCCCCAAAACACCCCATTGTCCCTCAAAATGGAGCTCATACAAATTAGCCCAGGTTTGGGGCCAGGCTCGGGACAGTTGATTTTATAAAACTGAAATTCAAGTCGATGCTGAAATGATGCAAGAGAAAAAATTCACACTGTGTCCCTCTGTTCTGTCCGATCAGTTTTCCTGACCTTTTTATGATATTCAGCAAGCATGGGATGCCAGAGATATTTGGCCAGTGTAACAGGAGCCAGGGCTTGAATTTCTTCCCCCTTCTCTGGGGTTCTTCTTTCACAGTTATTTACCTAATGGAAATTTCCTCTTTAATATCCTTGCTCCACTAATTGCTTTCTTGTCACTGGGGCAAATAGTGGCCACCTATAAAAGGAAAGGGAGAGAAGTGACAGGGCTCTGCAGTGTGAGGGGGTCTTCTGTTCTCCCGTCTGGAACGCGAGTCTCAGCTATGAGCACAGCACCAGTTCCGGGCAGCCCTGCCCGCAACCCGCTAAGCCGGAGCAGGTCCACTTGGAAAGGCTGGTGGTCACATGGTGACCATAAGGCTGACGTGAGTGTGCGTCCTGGTGGCAGCTGCTCAACCCTCCCGAGCCCCAGTTTACCCATCTGCAAAAAATCTGACTCTAAAGGGTTGCGTTCAAAGGTTATGGAGAGAAGGCAAAATGCCCGGTACAGTGTCTGGCACCCAGTGGGGACCATCGATTTCTACATGTTTGTTCAAGGTGGTCCGGAGGCATAAACTTGAGAGTCCTCTCCAACTCTGCTAGTATATGAGTAGAAAAAGGCCCTTCAAGTCACCTGAGACCTAAGTCACTTCATAACGAAGGTCTTCACCACTTCACTCTGATTCGCGTTGTTAAACCACTACCATTAAAAATGATCTTGTGAGTTTTGCCTTGATGCTGAAAACCCCTTCTGTGATCCTTCTAAGGAGACAAGAGTTAAAGGAGCACGGGATCCAGCCAGCAATGGGTATCTGTCACTGACACAAGGTGAAAGAAACAGCAAGCCCGCACTCAGATGCTGAAGAGACGGGCTGGGACTCAAGAAGGTGGAGGGAGAGAGAGAGGGAGAGAGGAGACAGGGGAGGGGGAGGAAGGGAAGGAAAGGAAGGAAGGAAGGGGAAAGAAGGAAGGAAGAAGGAAGGA
>PITA01009674.1:49908-76324 GCA_004023965.1 Spilogale gracilis | reverse complement strand
CCTGTCTTCCCCTCTCCAGACTCCTCCCCTTCCCTCTCCTCTCAAGGACTCCCAGTGGTGGAATCACCACAGCCTCCCAACACGCCCCTTCTCCCCCCAGATCCCCAAATTCGCCACTGGTTACATATTGATCCTGTTTAACTTTCCCAATGGATGATAAACACGAAATTAAAATGACTTCCTGGAATATTAATGTAGTAAATGGCCCTATTAAAAGAAAGAAAATACAGCTGAGAAAATTCGCTTTGATGTAGCGTTTCTGCAGGAGGCTCATTTATCTGCAGCTCAGACTCTCAAAATGAGATTCTGAAGGTTTCTCTGATGTCTCTTATTTTTCCCTCACCCAGAATTTAAACAGAAAATAGAATCACAAGCTGGTGTCATAAAAACACCGGCCTTTTCCTTTCTCAACTGAAAAGCAAATGAAAACAGGGCCAGGTAGATGGGCCTTGTCCCAATTGCTCCTGCCTGGGGCCCCGGGAGCCTGGTGCAGGCTGCCAGGCTCAACTCTGAGGAGCAGTGGGGTGCTTGGAGGCCGGAGGCCTGGACTGCTGCTACCGAAATCAGAAAGGGGGACTGAGCACCATGGGAGGCTGTACTCAGATTTGGGTGGACTTAAAATCTTGGCTCTGTCACTTATTAGCTATTTGTTGTCCCCATGTCCTTAGCTGGTAAGATGAGAGTTATAATACCTAACTCACAGGCCAGGTAGAAAGCTCTACTAAGAAAAATCTATCTGGCATGGGGGAAGTTGCTCAGGGTTGCTAGGATTACAAGTAATAATTTGTGTTATTATTATAACCGATCATTCAGGCCTAGGCTGAGAAGTCACCTCCTCCATGAAGCTTTCCTAGACTGGGTGATGTGCTTCCTTTGAATGGCCACAGCTCGGAGCTTCCTTCCCCTTCCCAGGGCAGGTCTGGTTCCCAGCAGCTTGCTGTTCCCTGAGGCCTGACCTGGGCCATGCTCATAATTATGTCCCACGGGCATATATATGGTAGAACATGACCGTCTTGGATTCAGAGTCACAGTGCTGGTGCCACCTGGCACTGTCTACAGATCTGAGTCATGCCACAGGGTCCTTCCATGAGCGCCCCCCAAGCTCGGAGTGCCCAGCCACCTCCCTCTGACCTGGGCTCCCTTGTTTGCACCCTCCCTGGGTTTCATGTGGAGTCTCTAGAGCGCACCCCTTCCTCCCTGGCCTCAGAGGGTGGCAGACAGAGCAGTCCAAACCAAGGTCTTCGGGGGTTCACTCTCTCCTCCCTTCACCCTTCTCTCATCTGTCTCCATGCTATCCCTCTCCTTAGCAACTTCTGCTAAGATCTTGGGTCTCCTTTACCTGGATGTGGCCTTTTGAGCACGGAGAGGGACTCCCTCTGCTGAGGCTGAGCTTCCCTGGTTGCCCTAGGAGAAGCCTAGGGTGGACCCCTGACTTTGCTAGCTGGGAAAAGCCACAGGCCTGTCCCCGGAACTTCAGACTCTTTTCACCCTTCCCTGCTGCTGGAGGGACTCAGAACCCCTGTGAGGGGCGCCTGGGTGGCTCAGTGGGTTAAAGCCTCTGCCTTCAGCTGGGTCATGATCTCAGGGTCCTGGGATAGAGGCCGAGTGAGGCTCTCTGCTTCCTCCTCTCTCTCTGCCTGCCTCTCTGCCTACTTGTGATCTCTCTCTCTGTCAAATAAATAAATAAATATATTTTAAAAAAAAAAGAAAGAAAGAAAAGAAAAGAAAAGAAAAGAAGAGAAAAGAAAAGAAGAGAAAAGAAAAGAACCCCTGGGAGGAGACCCAGAGAGCAACCCCTGCCCTCTCAGCCAGCCAGGGCACTGTCACATCTTTCTCAACCATTCCCATTCTAGACCCAGCCCCTCCTTCTCCCCTCCCCCACTTGTGGGTATTACACACACACACTCACATGCTGTCACACAATCCCTGTTCTCCACAGCAATAGGAATGAAGAAAGACAAGGAACCCCGTGGACTGGGGGGGCAGGGAGGTGGAGGCTGTGGTGGGAGATCAACTTGCCTGCTGGGGGCACTGTTTCCCCCCCCCCCGAGACCCTCCCCAGCCAGCCCAAGGCCCCCCAGCAGGAAAATGAGAAGCTGGAGCAGAGGGGTTAATTTGGAGAAAAGCAGCAGCTGCTGGAAACAGTGAGGGCAGGCCGAGGGCAAGGGCTTCTCCCGCTGAGATAATGATGGTGGGGGATGCTGGGGTGGGGGCCACCCACATACCACCCCCCAAGCCAGCACCATCCCCCCAAGCCCTCATGTTCAGGCAAGTTATCTATTTGGGCATGCATGCATGCACGTGTACACACACACACACACACACACAGAAGCACAGAAGCATCTAGGCATAAGACATAGTCCCTTACACACGATTATCCCAGCCCTGCGGTTGCTCTCTGCTCTGTGTTTAAGCATAAACCCATTCAGAGACACAAGCTGCAGGCAGCCCTGGTGCTTGAAAGCCTGTAACGCACACACATATACACACATTCACACACACGCACAGCTACACCTTTCCACTGTCCCTGTGTCAGGTCTGACAGCACGCCAGGGTGACCCGCCTCACTCTACAAGGATGAGTAGAGCCTCTGGATGGCTCTGGTGACTGAGCAGAGTCAGGGACTTGGGAGAGGAGGGGCTGGGCTCTCTTCCCAGAGCTCAAGCAACAGGCCAGGGCTGTCTCTAGATCTTGGGCCTTCCTTCTCCTGGAGGCTACACGTCAAACATGAGAAGGCACAGCCAGATCCCACATTACATATCATTTCTATGTAACCATGTGAGCTGAGCCGCTTTGCGGGGAGCATGATGCTACATCTTTTAGACATAGAATGAAGCATTTATTACTTGCAATTCCTTCATGTGAATTCTGCTCATATTTGAGGTCCTTGGTATTTTTCAGCTTTGGGCCAGGGGTCTTGGGGCTCTGGTGGGCATGAGGGCCCCGCTGAAGGGAGAGTGGGCATGGGGTGGGGGACTGCCCATCCCGTCCCTGGTGGCAGCTAGCATGAAGAGACTGGGGACTCATGGGCAGGAGACCCTCTTAGTTCAGGACCCAACTTCATCATCACCAGTTCCTATCTGTTAGAGCCAGAGGGAAAGCCAGATAAGGACTGTGGGCCCGGCAGCCTCTATGCCAAACCTCACTTTACTAACCTCAGATACGTGCTGCAAACCTTGCCTGGACAGCTGTGCACAGGCAGCCAAAACACACGTTTCAATACACGACCTGATACACACCCTCACCACCTGGACATGACCTGATACACACCCTCACCAGCTGGACACAGCCCACGACGGTGCATCACCCCAGGACTGAGATGCCGATTCAGGCAGATTCACCCCAAATCCCAGAGACCCGCTTGGAGTGGAACAGAAGGACTCCCTAAGCAAGGGGTTGCCTGTGGACTCCCCAGACTGATATTTGAATTCCCCTGAGCCGAAGGCAGTTACTCAATCAACTGAGCCACCCAGGCGCCCCATCTTTTTTTAATTTTTTTTAAGATTTTATTTATTTGATGGGGCGCCTGGGTGGCTCAGTCATTAAGCGACTGCCTTTGGCTCAGGTCACGATCCCAGAGACCCGGGATCAAGCCCCGCATTGGGCGCCCTGTTCAGTGGGAAGCCTGCTTCTCCCTCTCTCACTCCCCCTGCTTGTGTTCCCTCTCTGGCTGTGTTTCTCTCTGTCAAATAAACAAAATCTTAAAAAATAAAATAAAATAGGGGCGCCTGGGTGGCTCAGTTGGTTAAGCGACTGTCTTCAGCTCAGGTCATAATCCCAGAGACCCAGGATCAAGTCCCACATCGGGGTCCCTGCTCAGCGGGAAGCCTGCTTCTCCCTCTCTCACTCCCCCCGCTTGTGTTCCCTCTCTAGCTGTGTTTCTCTCTGTCAAATAAATCAATAAAATCTTTAAAAAAAAATTAAAAAATAAAATAAAATAAAATAAAAAGATTTTATTTATTTGACAGAGAGAAACACAGCCAGAGAGGGAACACAGCAGGGGGAGTGAGAGAGGGAGAAGCAGGCTTCCCACTGAGCAGGGCGCCCAATGTGGGGCTTGATCCCGGGTCTCCGGGATCGTGACCTGAGTCAAAGGCAGTCGCTTAATGACTGAGCCACCCAGGAACCCCAATTGCCCTCCCCCTTTTCCTCACGCCCACCCATACATGTTCCCTGTCCTGTCATGAGGAGATAGAGCATCCCAGCCCCACGGAGCCCAAGGGGCCTGATTAACAGGAAATTCTACGAATGCCAATTAGAGCAAAGTTTACTGAACAAATTGTTTGCAGTTGTGCCCCGGAACCATCATGAATTTTAATCTTGCATTGATTTGCACTGATGGGAGGTTCACAGATGCCAGGGCCTTTTGCGCCTTCTGCTCCTCCCCCAGCACCCCCCCCCCAATCTGGGAGGAGTCATCAGGCTTCAGACTCAAGAGTCGGGGTGCAGCCTTCAGCTTCTGCTGGACCCAAGATACCAGCCTGGAGCCAGCACACACAGAGAGACCCAGGATGCCCAGAAGATGGGCAAGAAGTTTGCAAGTGCTCGGGGTATGCGTATGAAGTACAGATGAGAAGAACCCTAAGTTCTGAAGGATCCCAGTAAACTGGGAAGGGGCTGGGGACTCTGGAGATTCTGAGGCTGGACACAAAATCAAGGACACAGAAATGGAGATGGACACAGAAGTCACAGAGACAAAAAGATGGGCATAGATGTTGTAATATTTCCGGTTACTTCCTCAACTGACAGAACTTCCAGTACACGTATACCCTCAGTCCAAGTGAGCTCTTCATAAAGGAATTTTGTGTCCTCCTCTGCCTTCCACTAAACCTTCCCAAAGTTTCCCATTACTTTAAAAAATATATCCTTGCCTGATCTGCACCTGCCACCTCCTCTCACACTTGTCCCTCTGTTATCCAGCTACTGACAGCCCCCTTGTAGGAGCCATGGTCCCTCCTAGTCTCAGGGCCTTCGCACATGCCATTCCTTTGTCTGAAGTTTACCTAGTTAACTTCTGTTCATTTTTCAAGTCTCAATTCAAGTGTCACTGTCTCATCTTCCCTTCTGATCCCCTGTGCAAGAGGAAAAGGCCTTAGGCAGGGAAATATGGGGCCTGGGGCCATTCTTCCCTCTCTCTCACTTTGCATGTTTGGGCAAGCTACTTCCCCTGCAGAGGGAAGCAGGGAGACCCCACTGAAACCAGGCTCAGAATGCAGCAGTCTGACTGGAGCTTGGTGCAGACTACCAGGCCTGATCAGGGGCCCTGATCCTTGTGCCTGGGCTGGGTTCCTCCTAGTGCACCCACAGGGACACCTCAGAATCCAGCCTCTCTATAGCGAGTTGGTCTCTGTGTAATGGGAGGTAGAACAGCCCAGGGGCTCAAATCCTGCCTCTACTGCTCACTGACTCCCAGCCTTGGGCTCTCCTTATATTGGTTGTGATATATGGAACTTGGTTTATTCTGGATGGGGGCAAACTTACCACATTTCACTTGCCTGACAAGTCTATGTAGATACTATCCTCAATTTATACAGAAACGAGCTCTAAGAGGTTTAAGTGACTTCCTCAAGGCCAGGAAGTAGGGTAGCAAACCATCTGAACTTTCTGAGCCTCAATTTCCTCTTTTGTAAAGTGGGTGCAATTATACTCATCTCTCACAATTGTAGTGAAGATAAACTAATGAATGTTAAGCCCACTAAAGTGGCATAGTAGGTGCCCAGAAGGTGATTTCTCTTCACCCTCTTGGAAATGGAGCCGGTGCTGGAACAGTACATTGGGGTCCCCTGGGATGTTTTTACAAAGGACTTATGCTGGTTCCTACTCCCCAGGATGCTGATTTAGGTAGTCTGGGGTGCAGCTGTGGTACCAGGATTCTTAAAACACCCCAGGTGAGAGAATCATAAAAGCCACCATACTCAAAGCTGCCTGGGTGGCTCAGTTGGTTAAGCAACTCCTTTCTGTTCAGGTCATGATCCCAGGGTCCTGGGTTCGAGTTCCACATCAGGATTCCCCCTGCTCTGCAGGGAGCCTGCTTCTCCTTCTCCCTCTGCCTGCCACTCTCCCTGCTTGTGTGCTCTCTCTCTGTCAAATAAATAAGTAAAATCTTAAAAAAGAAAAAAAAGAGCCAATGTACTCTAGATCCTAAGTGGGTAGAGGATGGACATTGAGGGAGGCCCTCTACCCTGTTAGTACCTAAAATAGCCTGCTCATTCATCTTGCTGCTTGCACTCTCATCCCCCTCCCCAATCCTCCACCAGAGAGGTCATTACAAACTTATATTAGATCCCTCTCCTTCAGGAACTTCCCATTCACAGGCCCAGGCCCTGCTGACTCAATCTGTGGGTCTACTTAGAAACTTCTGTCCCCATCCCTGGCCAGTTCCCACTCAGCCTTTACATCTGTCCTGAACCAGCCTTCCCACAAAGAGGCGTCCCTGGCCAGTCTAGAGGTGGCATCTTAGTTTTGCTCTTGCAGATATGGTTAAATGCACAATGTAATGAAGAAGACACTTGTGAAATCATTTCTTTGTGTGCTTGCCTGTTTCAAGTCTGTGTGTCTTGCTGGACTCTAAACTCTGGGAGGCCAGGGTTCATGTGTGTTTCTGTTCATCGCTGTCCCACAGTGCCTTATACTGGGTCTGGCACAGAGCTGGTGCTTAATATTTATTGAATGAATGGATGGTAGATGGGATGGATGGATGGATGGTAGGTAAATAAGTGGGTACCAGCTCTACAGTGTCTTAGAGGGCTGGGTGTTTTGGAATTTCTTAATTATTTAAAAACTATGTGTGTGTGTGTGTGTGTGTGTGTGTGTGTGTGTAATAGCTCAGATCAAGTGAGTACCTACTATGTCTTATGTCAGCAGGAGAATATGAGAGAACTACAGGACCTCCCCCTCTTGAATTCTCTCTCGGCCCTTAAAAGTGTCTCTGCTCTCTCTCCAGCTCACTGTCCTGAATGCTACTATACCTCCTCCTCCATCTGCCTTTAATGCTCTGGCCTGCAACATGACTTCCACCTCCTACGATCTTCCTCTGGGCTCCTCAGAGGGTACCCACTACTCAACAAAGCAGCAGGGGCCAAAGGCCACCTCCAAAGACTGGGCTCAGTAAGCAGCCTGGTCCGAGCCCCAGCAGAGACTCAGGGAGAGGTGCAGGCCGAGGAGCTGGAGGCTGCTGGCTGATACCTCCAGGATCAGTTAAGCCTGCAAGGGCAACTGAGGGCCATGGGGAGAGAGCAGCAGCCAAGGGAATTAGCCAAGGAGAGAGCAGCCTGGGCTGGAGACAGGATGAAGAACAGGTGTCTTAAAGACCATTCTGCGTCTCCAGCCTCTGCCTCACCCTCCCTACTCGAATCCACAGCCTCCCAACCGCAGGTATGTGAGGATGGGGCTTTAGAAGAAGCTCAAGGTGGGGAGGGAAGGCACCTAGATGTCTCAGTCCTTAGAGCATGCAACTCTGGATCTCAGGGTTATGAGTTCAAGCCCCATGCTGGGTGTAGAGATTACTTAAAAAAAAAAACACCAAGGTGGGGCGCCTGGATGGCTCAGTCAGTTAAGTGTCCAATTCCTGATTTTGGCTCAGGTCAGGATCTTAGGGCATGAGATCAAGCCCCCCCCCCCCCCCACACACACACACACTCAGCAGGGGGTCTGCCTGAGATACTCTTTCCCTTTCTCTGCTCCTCCCCCATGTTTTTTTCTCTTTCTCAAATCAATCCTTTTTTAAAAAAAAGATTTTATTTATTTATTTGACAGAGAGAAACACAGCTAGAGAAGGAACAAAGCAGGAGGAGTGAGAGAGGGAGAAGCAGGCTTCCTGCCAAGCAGGGAGCCAATGAGGGGCTCGATCCGGGGACTCCGAGATCATGACCTGAGCCCAAGGCAGACACTTAACTACTGAGCCACCCAGGCGTCCCTCAAATAAATAAATCTTGGAAAAAAAAAAAAAAAAGAAGAAGCTCAAGGCAAATGGAGTCTTATAAATCTTATAAATTGGGTTCCAAACCCAATTCCAATGCAGGAAGGGGGCTTTCTTCATGCCAACAATTCTCAGACACAGTTGGGTGTCCAACAATTCAACTGAATTCTGACAGCATGAGCTGGAGACAGCACCACACTCCACAGGTTAAGGCTTTAGTGCTACAAGACTGCCACTACCCACCCAACCCTGCTTCAGATGTCAATCACAAGTCCAAGTTGTCCTCTGTGCTCCTGACCAACCCACTAGATTGGAGGTTCCAATGACGCCCCTCTCTGGGTTTGATTAATGTGCTAGAGAGGCTCACAGAACTTGGAAAAACATTTTACTTACTAGATTCCTGGTGTATTATGAAAGGATATACAATTGATCCTTGAACCATACAGCAGGTCAGGGCGCCAACCCCTGCCCCGTGCAATTGAAATTCCACGCCTAACTTTGGACTCCCCCAAAACTTAACTACTAATAGCCTACTGTTAATCACAAGCTCTACCAATAAATAAACAAGCAATTAACACCTACTTTGTGTGTTGCATGTATTATATAAGTATTATGTACTGTATTGTTATAATAAAGAGAGCTAGAGAAAGGAAAATAAGAAAATTATAAGAAAATACATTTAGGGGCACCTGGGTGGCTCAGTGGATTAAAGCCTCTGCCTTTGGCTCAGGTCATGATCTCAGGGTCCTGAGATTGAGCCCCACATCGGGCTCTCTGCTTGGTGGAGAACCTGCTTCCCCTTCTCTTTCTGCCTGCCTCTCTGCCTACCTGTGATCTGTCTCTTTGTTAAATAAATAAATAAAATCTAAAAAATACAAAAAACAAAACAAAAACAAAAAAAAGAAAAAAGAAAATACATTTATAGTACTATCCTGTATCTATCGAAAAAAAAATGTGCATACAGGTGGACCCATGCCATTTAAAACCGTGTTGTTCAAGAGTCCTGTGTAACTCAGGAGCCAGCAGGTGAGAGAGAAGCACAGGGCAAGGGCATGGGGGTGTGTGGAGCTTCTGCCACTCCCCAACACCTCCACTGTGTTACCAACTAGGAAGTTCTCCAAATCTTGTCCTTTTGGGATTTATGGAAGCATCATTAGGTAGACACACATGATTAAATCATTGGCCTTTGGTGACTGAGATCATTTTCCTGCCCCTCCCTCCTCCCCAGAGCTGGGATGTTTGGGGGTGGGGGAAAACCGGAAACTTCCCATCCCCTAATCACAGGATAGGTTCCCCTGGCAACTAGCCCACACCCTTAGGTGACCTTAAGGACTTTCCAAAAGTCATTTCATTAACATAACAAACAACACCTTTGTAGCACTCCTCTCTTAAGCAATTCCCAGGATCTTATGAACTCTGTGCCAGAAATGGACAAAGCCTAAAGACAAATTTATTATAAATCACAACATCATACCCTGTGATCAGCATCCTCGTCCCCTCCTCCTCTTTGCCAACTTCATGGCTCACTGTGCCAGGCACTGTACATTCGTCCTCTCAATTCATCCTCAAGCATCCACAGAAATCCAGGCACTGTTGCCCTCCTTGAACAGAGGAAACTGAGGCTCAGTGTGCTTAAGTCATTTGCCCCCAGGTCACCGCACCATCTGATCTCAGGGCCCAGCTCTCAGCACAGTACTATACTCTGCCTCCAAAAGGCTACAGCCTAGAACCATGACTTATCCCCAGTCATCAGAAGAGGGAAGGAGACCAAAAGGACAGCCTCCAACAGGGTGGGGTCCGCATGCCTACTTCTCAAAAAAATAATGGCAATACAGTTGAGCCTGCCCTCATTTTGATAGTAGCTTTCCCTTCACGCTTAGTAAAGGTGCTGCAATTCCTGTGGCCACCTCTGGCAAGAGGAAATATAAAGCGAGACAGAATCATAGGATGTCAGGATAGGAGAGACCTAAGGCCACCCCTCCCAGCTTACAGGATTAAAAAAAAAAAGGTCCACAGAGGCTTCCCACACCCACCTAAAAGCAGCCACCTAAATTTGCAGTTTGGGTACTCTTGATATTTTTGCCCATGTTCTCATGCCTGAGCAACCGGCCTAGTTGCTGCTTTGGTAGATTTCCATTTTGAATTTCAGCTCTCTTACCAGCAAGCCCCTGGGAGCCTCCTGCTTCCTCTCATTTCTTGTGTCTTTAAAGAAAACTCTCCTTGCCTGAGCTTCCTCCCATTGGATTTTGTCCTTTGGAGCTGGGCCTGTCTCCCTCTCTCTCTCCCTCTCTCTTCCCACCCAGACTGCTTCCTCTTCCTTATTCAGAACGGGGAAGGAGACCTTCAGAGGCTTCCGGGCACAAGGCCCCAGCCCAGGATGGCCACCCAGCTGCCCTCCCCCATATTCAGAGTGAGGCGTGAGGGGATCTCTGCACTGCGGTGCCTCAAGCTGCAACTTCTCCCCATCTCTCAGAGCTGCTGGAAGATTATTAGATAATTTTCAAATTTGTAAAGCGCCTTAAGCTCCTCGGAGGAAAGGTGGTATATGAGTGTAATAACAATAACAATCCTATCTGTCAGAGCCATTGAGAAAATGAATCTTGTTATCCTCGGGAACCAACGGTAGGAACCTCAGCAAGAAATCTGAAAATAAAGCGTGGAGTGCAGTCTCCTGACCAATCAAAGGACAGGGAAGTGCCCCTCCTCTCCGCCCCGGGGCCAGGGTGGCATGTGAAACCCCCCCCCTCCTCCCCAGCTCAGCGCTGGTGGAACGGGGCTCTCAGAAAGTTACCCAAATTGCCTCTGATGCTTCACCAATTAAAATGACTTTAGGACAAGTTAAAATCAACTTAAGGAGCAAAGCGTTCTGATTTCTGAAACTCTCCAAAGGCAGCGAGGAAGGCAAGTGTCTGAGCAGGTTGTCACTCACTCAGGAGTAATGATGGGAAAATCCATCCCAGTAACGTGATTGAGTTTGGTGAATTAGTAAGGATGTTTACACTGTGGGCTGGAAGCCGAGTGGGGCTGGCTGGGTAAAGGGGTTTTTGACATGTGTGGCAGCTTCACTCCTAATGAGGTTCTTGGACTCCCCACTCACCCTGACTAGAGTCACTGTCTCGGACTTCCAGTCAGTCTGTCTCACTCTTCCTCGGGCGAGTGGCTAAAGAAGGTGGGGAGTGCGGTCTGGAGTCAGACAGGACCCTTTAAGTACTGGCTTTATTACCAGCAGCCCATGACCTCCTGCAGAGTGCTACGCTTCCCCAAGCCTCAGTTTTTCCATGTGTAAAACCTGTGTGACGATAGCCTTCTTGAAGAGGGAAGTGAGGGGCACCTGGGTGGCTCAGTTGGTTAGGGGACTGCCTTCGGCTCAGGTCATGATCCCAGGGTCCTGGGATTGAGCCCCACATCAAGCTCCCTGTTCAGCGGGAAGCCTGCTTCTCCCTCTCTCACTCCCCCTGCTTGTATTCCCTCTCTCTATGTGTTTCTCTCTGTCAAATAAATAAATAAAAATATTTTTTTTAAAAAAAGAGGGAAGTGAGATGAGCTCTCTTTTAATTTTTTATTAACCTCCCCAGGCCCACCCTGGTCATGGAGAGAAAGGAGAATTGATTTTCTTTTTTTTTTAATTTTTAAAAAAATTTTATTTATTTATTTGACAAAGAGAGAGATCACAAGTAGGCATAGAGAGAGGAGGAAGCAGGCTCCCTGCTGAGCAGAGAGCCCAATGTGGGACTTGATCCCAGGACCTCGAGATCATGACCTAAGCCAAAAGCAGAAGCTTAACCCTTTGAGCCACCCTGGCACCCAAGGAGAATTAGTCTTATGTCCTCTCACCTGGAGTGCTCATTCCCCTGAGAACCAAGAGGTGTTGAAGACAGAGCCCTGTGGGAAAACGTAACGTGCTACTCGGGGAGTCCTGATGCTGCACCTTGACAGCTGTGTGATCTCAAACAAGTCACTTAACCTCTCTGAGCCTTGGTTTCTTCTGTAAAGTGGGGATAATAATACAACCTCTGTTACTGAACAGAAGTTCTAAAAGTTCCAAGTAGACATTTGTCAGTAGGCAAGGGAAGACAAAATCCTGGGAGGGAGAACGAGAGCAGGTTGTCCTTCCTGCTCACCGTGGCCTCCTGATGGGGGAAGGAGAGTCAAAGGACAACAGGGCAGATGGTGAAACCCAGAATAGGAGGCAAGGGTGGGAAAGGCCCCTGGAATTCATGGAACAGTCTTGCTAAGAACTCACCAGAGGAAATGACACAGTGCTGCCCTATGAAGGTCTCAAGTCTAAGTGCAAACAGACTTCCAGAGGACCGTCAGGCAGCGACAAGTCCACTCTGACCCAGGCCCTGCGCGGAGATACTCAGCCTGACTCTGCCAGAAGCAATGCCAGAGGATGGACAGGGTGACCCTGAAGATGCTTTTGCGGGGGCCAGAGGAGGAGACCAGGGTGGCCCAGAACATCCTCATCCGCCCAGGTTCTCTTTCAAGCCACATCCCCCAAAGGCCTTCCAGAACCTAGCCTGACCTTGAAGGGAAGTCACTGGGCCTGTTCCGGAGCAGGGGTCATGTCCTTGCAGACATGCCCAGGTCAACTTCAGGCCACAGCTCTATTATTTAAGGATTTCATAAAAGAGCAAACCTCTGGGCCTGGAGGAATGGCTGGGATCCTGACTCTTCCTGCAGGGAAATGCAGCAACAAGTGCCACACCCAGGCTTGACCCGCCGAGGACTGAGAACCCCCACAGACACTGCCAGCCCAGCAGGCTCCTCCCCTCCACCCTGAGCTGAGACCTACCACCAGACCAACTGCGTGTGGACTCTGCAGTGATTTTATTGTACTTTCCTCTTGTCGCAGTTAATAGCATTAGTTTGTTAATTACTGTATATTTTAAAAGTAAGAGAAAAGGGAATTCCCACCAGAGATTTGTTCTGGGCTGAAACAATGTGATGTGAGGGGAGGTAGACTCCTCCCAGGGAAGGGGGCGGGGATGAGTTTTGCCCTGCTGGTTTTGGCTTTTCCTGACAGGGCCTGTGGCCAGTGATGGGGTTGCTTCTAGAGGCTGCCCCCCCTCTTCCGCAGAGCCGAGCCCCTCTCTGTTCTGTTTGGCAGAAGCTCTTCTCAGTCCGCAGACCTCTGCGGCAGCCCCCTGCCCCCAGCCCTGCACTACTAACACCGGGAGACACCAGGCCTGGGCTGAGGGAACCAGCCCTGAGTGAAATCAGACACTGAGGAAGGGCACCTGCGTGGTTCAGCTGAGTTTCATACTTGCTTTCAGCTCAGCTCATCATCCCAGGGCTGCGAAATTGAGCCCCCTGTCAGGCCCCCTGCTCCCCACTCAGTCTCAGCAGGGAGTCTGCTTGACTATCTTTCCCTCTGCCCACCCCCAGTCTCAAATACATAAATAAATCTTAAAAAACAAACAAACAAACAGACACTGAGGAAACCAGGGGCAATTGATTAAGATGGAGTTTTTCATTAGGAAACAGAGCTGAATGTGGGGAGAGGTTCTTGCATTGAAATTCTGCAGGAGACTATAGGTCTAGGGGGAGAAGAGGGAGCAACACTGGGGCTGGGGTTGTGTAGAGACCAGGCTCAGAGAATCAGGCCTGATTCTTAGCCCTCCCTCTGCTGGCCACCTGGGGCCTGGTGGCCCAGGTCCCCCAGAGGAAATGTGCTCTTTGGTAGCTGTCTAACTGGAGGGCTTCGCTGTGTGTTGCAGGACCCTGCAGATTCAAGCACCCCCCCATTCCTCCCAGCCAGTCATAGAAGAACAGAAGCAGAGGTGCGGCCAGGCACCCAGGAGGAGCTGGTGGCAGAGCCTGGAGCAATGGTTAGGGAGAAACGGGGGGGGGGGGGGGGGGGGGGGGGGGGGGGGGGGGTAAGGGAGGGAGGGAGACGCAAAGACAGAGAAGGATGGAGGATGAGAAAGAAGTTCATACAATCTAGAGGAGCTGATTAAAATCCTGGAAGAAAATGTGATGGAAAGACTTTCTATCTTCCTATTGAGACATTTAACCTAAAAGAAATGAGTTAAATAATTTATACAGAGAACAAGTGAAATTTGCTTTGATCAAATTAAAAAATATGACTCTGGAAATAAAGTGTCCACTGCGTCCTTTCCAGGCGGCAGAAAGAGCTGCTGAGAAACAAAATGACAAAGACATAAAAATAACTAACCCTAACCCGGCGAATATTAGTACCATATTTTTTGGGAGATTACATGGCGTCACTGTGGGGCACGCAGAGAAATCCTCTCTAAGCACCAACAGGAGAGGTTTTGCTCATTGAGGAAGCCCCATAAAAACCAGAAAATGGATAAAATTTTCCTTTGCAAAAGCTATCTGACTTCACTCAGGGGTTGGCCCAGAAACCACAAGGGATCAAGTTAAATTTCCCATTCGTGTATTTCAAAAAGGAAGAAAGCCGCTCATCTCCCCTCTCCAACCCAGTGTGTCTTAAAGCTAACCCCTGTTCCTCTGATTTAGCCTCAACACACACACACGTGCACATGCACACACATGCACAATGGGGCACCTGGCTGGCTCAGGTGGTGGAGCATGTGACTCCTGATCTCAGGGTTGTGAGTTCAAGCCACATGTTGAATGCAGAGATGACTTAAAAGAAGAAAAGGAAGGAAGGGAGGAAGGAGCATTACAGTCAAGCTCCAAGATGCCTGAGCAAGGGGTTAACATGAATATCACTGATTTAACAGCTCTGAACCTCAGTTTGTCACTCTTTAAAATGGGGCTAACTCCCCTTGCACAGCACTGTAGTGAGGATTAAGGAGATGATAGAGCATGGCTCTCATGGGAGCTATCAGTAAGTCTTAGGGACCCTGTCTTTTTTTTTTTTTTTTTTTTTAAGATTTTATTTATTCATTTGAAAGAGAGGGAGATCACAAATAGGCAGAGAGGCAGGGAGAGGAAGGGGGGAAATGGGCCCCCTGCGGAGCAAAGAGCTCATTATGGGCCTCCATCCCAGGACCCTGAGATCATGACCTGAGCCGAAGGTAGAGGCTTAACCCTTTGAGCCACCCAGGTGCCCCAGGAACCATCTCTTTTACCTTGACCTAAAGAAATGTCCAACGTGTATAAGCAGAGCCTCCAGGAATCCCACAGTGGGACACTATTAGTCCAATCCTGGAGACAGGTTAGCTTCAAGACCACCAGTCCCTCTGACTTTGGGGGCCCAGGGGATTAAGAAGACACTTTTAGTCCCAAATAGCTGGGGAGAACATCTGAGGCTAGCCCCCTAGGGCTGCAGTCTCTGACTGAATCTAAATGCTTCAGAGACAGACAGTATCTGGCTCAAATTCTGGCTTTAGCTCTTCCTTAATTGTGCAACCACAGCAAGTTAACTTAATACCTCCAGGTCTCTCTCTTAATCTGCAAAATGGGAATAATTGGCCTAGTGTGTAGTAAAAGTTCAGTAACTGGGTGCCTGGGTGGCTCAGTGGTTTAAAGCCTCTGCCTTCGGCTCAGGTCATGATCTCAGGGTCCTGGGATTGAGGCCCGAATCAGGCTCTCTGCTCAGCAGGTAGCCTGCTTCCTCCTCTCTCTATCTGCCTCTCTGCCTACTTGGGATCTCTCTCTCTCTCTGTCAAATAAATAAATAAAATCTTAAAAAAAAAAAAAGTTAGTAACTGATGACAGATACCATTTTTTGCAGTGACCTTGGCGAGACCTTCAAGGTCAGAGTGAGTTTTCTTCCCACACCTTCAGTTATGGGAGGCAGATCTTACTTGGGAGGCAGATCTAACCCACCTCTGTTCTGGTTGCCTCATAAAAAGAGCTGTGGTCAGCTTTGGGGCCCCGTTTAATAGCTGTCTGTCACTCAGGGCCAGGGGAACCAGGCTGAAAAGGGCACTCAACCCACTGATCCATGAGGGCTAGAGAAGTGTTCTGTCAGTGAGACTGGGGGTGTTGAGGGGCTGAAATGGCAGGCTTGAGATTCCTGAAGGCCTGTCACCTGCTAGAGGGAGACTGGGAGTGAACATGGGCTCCTACTGAAGGCTCTCTTGGGTAATAGGAACTTTGCAGCAATGAAAGAGGCTGCCTCCTTAGGAAGTGAGTTCCCTGTCCCTGAGGGGCACGCAGGCTGGAGGCAATACAGAGGGGGCACTGAGCATCCCTCAGGACTGCACTGGGTGTCCCCTGTGTATTCTCAGGGTGAGCCAGGAGGGCTCAGGATCAGGATCTGCCCAGCCTGCCGGGGAGTGGGGTGAGGCTGTGGGGCTGAGGGGTGTCTCAGGGTAATCTGTCCCACTCTTCTTTTCTGTACTCCTTCTTTTCCTTCTCTGAGTTCTATTCCTTTTTCCCCTCCCCACCCCTCAGAGGATGCCTGAGAAAAGCAAAGACCATCTGGGACTAAGTCTGTGCGTACTGTGGATCTGTTAGATTGAAAGGTGCGAAGGTAGAGGAGGGAGAGGCAGGTGATCTGGGTGAGGGAGAGGGAGGGTGGGGAGAGGGAGTAGAAGAGAGAGTAGAAGAGGGCAAGAGGAGAAGAAAAAGGAAGAGGAGACAGAGAAAACAGAGCAGTACAGAGAGAGGGAGATGCAAGATAAACAGAAAAAGAAAAATAAAAAAAAAAATGCTGAAAGGAAAGACAGGAATGAGAGGCGATTCAGAGAGTGGAGGCCACCTCCCACCTGTAGCTGTTCTCCTCTCTCCTGGCTGTGGCTGGTGGCTGGTGGCCGGTGGGTGGGCCCGGGGCACGCGCGTGTGCGCACACAAGCCTGGCCGCCGAGCCACCCAGCATCAGTGCAAGTGTGTCAGCCCCAGGATGGGGATGAGCCGGCTTTTATCTCCTCTGGCTGCACAGGATTTACAAGCTTTTGAAATGCAGGATTAATAAGAAGAGGCCGGTGTTTTAATCTATAATGGAATAGAAAGTATCATTATTGTTAAATAATGCACAGCCTGTCGTTTATTAAGAATTAATGGCTTATCGAGTGCTCAGGTTGCTGCAGCCGCCTCTGCCCTCCCAGGTTTGGGTTCCTAGCCGTTGGCATGGCGGTGCCTCCCACTGTCCTGCAGGTCAGGAGCAGGCTGGTGGGGCCGCAGCTCGTCAGCATGGGCCTGGAAGGCTCTGTGCTCTCATCCTTTGGCCTGGCCTCTCTCAGGGGCCTTCCCTCCCTGGGCAGTTGGCTAGCGGGGGGGAGGTGTGACTGGCAGAGTCCCTCCTCATGCCCACTTACATCTATCCCTTCTCAGGAGACAAAAAGGAAAAATCTTGACCACATGTGGCTTACCTGTTGCCCCTCTTTTTCTAGGCCTATGCAAATTTGGTTTCCACCTCTCACACCAAGTCCTCGGGCAGTGGTGACCATGTGCACCCGCGTGTGCGTGCATGCACACGCTTGCGCACGCACACACACACACACACTAGGGAGGCATTCTTTCTTCCCTCTAGGGCCTGGAGGAAGGGATCCCACATTTCCCAGAGAAACAGAAGCATCTGTGGAGGCACCCTGGCCCTGGGAGCAGGAGAACTTTCTCTGTGCCCATCATCTCACAGACATCTTCTAACCTGCCTCACTGCCCTAGGAAGTACTGTTTCTTCCGTTTTATAGATGGGAAAACTGAGGCTTGGGGAAGTTAAGTCAGCTACCCAAGGCCACACCACAGATGGCAGGGCCCAGCTCTGTTGTTCTACCCCAAAACGGTTTTCACTCCAGACCAGCTACCAGCCATGGGCTCCCCGCCCTGTCTCACAATGGGTGACCTCAGGGATGGTACTGGAGGAATTGTCACAGGGTCTCCATGTGTCTGTCGCAAGGAGGGACCTGTGACTGCAGTGATGACTACACACGATGGCAAGCCCAGTGTCTCCACGCTCTGGGAAAACTAACTCAAGCAGCCAGTGAGTCACTGGGTCAGAGTTGGCAACCCAGGAGCCTGGCACCCAGCTTAGTGTCACAGCCAGACTGCATCCTTGAGCCCCCTGTGACAGAGAGTTCCCTGTCTCCTCCTGCTACCAATCTGCATGGTTTGGGTCTCTGATCAGAAATACCCATGTCTAGGGGCGCTTGGGTGGCTCAGCTGGTTAAGCAACTGCCTTCCGCTCAGGTCATGATCCCAGAGGCCCAGGATCAGGCCCTGCATCAGGCTCCCTGCTCGGTGGGAAGCCTGCTTCTTCCTCTCTCACTTCCCCTGCTTGTGTTCCCTCTCTCGCTGTGTTTCTCTCTGCCAAATAAATAAATTAAATCTTAAAAAAAAAAGAAAAAGAAAAAAAGAAATGTCCATGTCTGGACACAAAGCTAAGCACGTCTTCACCATATCTGAGGCAGGGATCAGAGCTATGTGACCTTGAGCAAGTTACTCTACCTCTCTGAACCTCCATCAAATGGTGATTGTGTCTGCTTCAAAGAGTTACTGAAGGGGCGCCTGGGTGGCTCAGTGGGTTAAAGCCTCTGTCTTTAGCTCAGGTCATGATCTCAGGATCCTGGGATCGAGGCCCCCATCGGGCTCTCTGCTCAGTGGGGAGCCTGCTTCCTCCTCTCTCTCTGCCTGCCTCTCTGCCTATTTGTGATCTCTTTGTCAAATAAATAAAATCTTTTAAAAAAAAAAAAAAAGAGTTACTGAAGTACTGAGTGTGAAGCAGTGTTGATTGGCTGCTGACAGTGGTCCTGGTACGGTGGTCATTGATTCCAGGGCAAACACACTCCCAGCACCCAAGGCCCACCAGTTCACACTCCAGCTACTCATTCCACAAAGTTGGGAACATCAGAGGCTATGTAACGAGGCTCTACTTCCTGTGCACTCTGGCCAGCCTGTATGGGGGCATAATTCATGAATGAGTCAGAGGCTGTGCCTGTCCCCCCAGCCTCCTGACCTCACCCTTTCATACCTGCCCATTTCTTCCACTCTATTCTAGGTCATCTCAGCTTCTGCTCCTGTCCCAGGCTCTCCCTGCCCTTGATCCTAGCAACAATCTGCACACTCCACCAGACCCTCTGTCTCCATCCAGGCCCTCACCTCTGTCCCCACAATCTGCCATACTCTACCCTCCATTCACCTTCCTTCTCCCCTCTCCGACTCCCCCCTCCCCAGTTCCTTCTGTATTTCCTTCATCTTTTTCTCTCTTCTCCAGCCTAAAATCCCTCCCACCTCATACCGGCTTCACCCAATCTCTTTCCTGATTCCCGGTACAACCTTTCATTGCCATTTCTCTCCTTCACCCATCTCCATCTCTTTTCTTTCCCATCCCCATCCCCAGGATTCCTCTTATTCCAGATATGGGGTGTAGTGATCCCAAAAGGCCCAAGCATACTGCCCCCAGAGGCCGCTGCAGGAAGGTGCACTGCAGGGGGCTAACCGCCCTGCTCCCCAGGGCCAGCGCAGCCCCAGAACCTGTTGTGGGTAGAGTCCCTCGATTGGCTGGCCTTAGGAGGGTGCTGACTGGGCTGCAGGCCAGCTCCTGGCTCCCCACCCCCACACCTCCCTCCCTCCTCTGGGCAGGCCACCACGCTGGGACCTCGGCCCACAGCCCGGCTCCTCACGCGGCTCCTGTTTTATTAACCTGCCGGTCGCTGCTCTCGCCACTGAATAGGGCCTGTGGGGGGGCTGACAAGGGGGGCCTAGGGCTTTGCTGGGGATCACCATGGAAACAGCAGCCTTGGCCAATCAGGGAGCCGGCAGCGCCGAGTGCAGCAGGCAGCTCGGACTCCGAAGCCTCGTGCAGCCCGCAGGCTGACTCCTGCCTGACAGGCCCTCGCAGCCCCTGCCACGGGAGAGGATAAAAGGGGGGCGCGACCCCAGTGGAAGGGGGCACAGGCCGCGGAGTGGTGGGAGTGGGAGGCCAGAGGGTGCTGCGGGCCGGACGATAAAGAGGAGCAATGATTGAGGAGATCAGAGGCGGGGTTGGGTGGTTGGGGAGGGGATTTGCAGGTTTGACGCCAGGAGCATGGGGAAAAGGGCTTTCTCCCCAGCTGCAGTTCTCCATACGAGCTAGGCTTCTCAGCTTCAGCACGGGCGACATATGGGACAAGGCAATTCTGTGCTGTGGTGACATCCCTGGCCTTTACCCACTAGGAGCTAGTAGTATGGCCCTGTCACCCACTCGCGACCACCCGTCTCCAGACAGTGCCAGATGTCCCTCGGGAGGCACAAAACGGCCCCTGGTGGAGCTAAGCCTCCCAGGGCAACCGTCACTAGTTGAGCTACTCTTCCTCTCTGAGCCAGCTTCCCTATGGGGAAGAGGGAGCGAAGAGGAAGAGGGAAATGGTGGGTTGAGAGAGAAAGGAAGAGGAGGAGGGACAAGAGGAGGGAGCCCAAGGGAGGTCCCTGGTAGGTGGAAGTAGGGATATAGGAGAGAGATCCCTGGAGGGAGACCCAGGGCTGCCAGTTTGTGCTGCAAGGATTGAATAAAATAAAGAGTTCCAAATGGCTTTCTTCATTGAAGATCCTTCTACCAGCTACACCCTTCCTAGTCTTCCCCAGCTATAGCAATCCTAGCCTTCTTTCAGGCTCACATTAGGCACCACATCCAAGAAGCCCTCCCTGATTCTCTCACCAGATTTATTTGTCTTTCTTCCGGGACTCCTTGCCACTGGGCCTCTAGCTCCACACTAGCATTTGTGTGGTCCACTTCTAATCACAATAATTGCTTTTACTGAGGGTTTCCTTTAGGCCAGATGCTGCACTAAAGGCTTTATGCCCATTTTCCCATTTAATTTCCCCAGAACTCCCTGAGCTAGGTACCATTACCATCGCCATTTTACAGATAAGGAAGCCAGGGCTCAAGTTAAACAAGTTGCCTAAGGTCACCCATTTACAAAGGGAGGGCTCAAACCTGGGTTTTCAGGACTGGAGGGCCGCCATTTTTACTTGGCGCTGTATGTGGTCACCTAAGTAAGCAACCATGTAAGCAGCCATCTCCACCCTTCCTCCCGACTTTCTTACAATACCTGGCACAGCGCTGGTGATTAGCAGGTGCTTGAGAGCTGTTTTAAATGCCTTTGAGAGCGGGGCATCAAGCTTGAGAAGGCTGAGATTGAACAAGCGGCTGCAGGGCGCTGGGTGCCTCCCGGAGATCCTCAGGTTTTGCTGGGGCCTGAATTAGCCTGGCCAAACCCATGAAATGCCAATGACACTGAGCCCTCCTGTCCTGGGTCAGCTGCCTCAAGGCCACTTTGGGTCTCAGAACTGACCCGTCCCTCAGTTCCTATGGATTCTGGGCCATGGCCCCCCCTAGTGGCCAGAGGCTCAGAGTGGGGGGTGGTGGGAGAGAGTAGACAGTTGAGAGCTCCCACATAGCCCCCTGGGCTTCTCTGTAAACCCTATCCCCAGCCTCCAAGGTCCCCTTGGGGAACTGGAGCCAGAGGCCTCAGATAACCAGGTCACTGTGGAGCCTGGCCCCTCACCCAAGCCTAGAGGACCAAGCCCTCCCCGTCCCTCCTTTCCCTCCTGCCCCATGTGAAGCGAAAGAGTACTGTTGGCAGAGGACCTGCATCATAGCCTTCTGCCCCCTGCAGATTCCACCCCTATCCCTGCCTCATATTGAGCAAGAGAGGGTTTGAGGCTGAGGGGTGTCTGCCAGGAAACATCACGAGACTTTCTCTCAGCTTAGGGTTTTGATCTGGAATCTAGGAGCTGGAGTCTCAGGGGCTCACATCAGAACTGCTCCTCCACCCCAGACATGCACACGCCACCCGCCTCTCCTAGGAACCTGCATCACCCGCATCTCCTCCGCTTTGAAGGCAGGGCTCCTGACAGGCTGCTGTTCCCATGGCAACCCTGGCCCAGGCTGCCCTGCCCAGGGCTTCCCTCTGCCTGTCTCCCCCAACCCAGAACCCACATCACCTTCATTCATAGAACAAGAACTGCTTAACCTGGCAAAGTGGACAGCTTCATCCCAGCTTTCTCTCCCCCATTCCTCCCTTTTTCTCCCCCTTTACGGTGAAGATCCATGAGCCAAGGAGAGAAATGCTAAGTGGCAGTGGGAACAAGGCTGGACTAGAGTAGGTAGAGAGATAACATAGGGATGGGAGGGAGCCATGGCTCAGTGTCCCCCTATCTTTGGGCCCCCAAGGCTTGGGCCTCTACTCCTCCCATTCCCCATTCTGTCTCCGTTCACAGACCTGTGTCCCAGCCCAGACAGGCACCCTGATGAGCTCAAGACCCCAGAGCACAACAGTGCTCCAGGCTCAGGTTTTTCTCTCCAGGACCAGCCAAACTGGAGCTCAGCCCTGGAGCTCAGCCCAGGAGCAGTAAGGCTGCTGCTGACCCCGTGCTGCTCCTGTGGAAGGCACTGCCTTGCAATGCAAAAGGGGTAGGGGGATTTTAATTTACAGTGTGATTATGATAAGAGCTAGAGGGGTCTCCCACACCCCAGCCCCAGTTAGACAATGCAACTGCCCTGGCTGGGAGAAAGAAACTTGGCTGGGGCGTTGGCAGGTATTGTTGGAAAGTCAGGAGGAGCCGGCTTCTAGCAGGCATCAGTTCCATCCCTGCAGGAGGCCCTGAGCATGGTCAGCATCTTGGCCTCAGAATCAACCGGCCTGGGTTTGAATCATAATGTCCTAATTTGCTCACTGCGTGCTACTTCCTTCTCTGAGCCTTGATTTCCTTATCTAATAAGCAGAGATAATATTTATATTCAGGTATAAGTTGGACATCTCTGAGCCCTGCATCCCTTCCAGACATAGTGCTTTAGATATGATGTTTCTTTCTCAGAACGACCCACTGAGGCAGTTGTCACTATTGCTATTTCTTCTGCAGAAGGGAACTGAGGCTCTGAGAGGTTAAGGTAAGTCTGCTAGGGGGAGAGCAGGACTTTGAAGCACATGAGATAATGTATGTGATAAGTAGGGACATTCTTATTCATGAGCTCTGTGACCCAACTTGGGGCTGCATCTCTCACTTTCTTCACTCTGGGGATGCACAACCTTCTCTGGACTACAGTCTGGAGGTCAGGGAGGGACCCACGCTTGGTGAGGTTTGCGATGGAGTGAATAGAGGAGGGCAACTAGCTTTGCTCCTAGGAATGTCTAACTTGGCAGTGTCTTAATCTGGGCCCAACCTTCAACCTTGGAAACAAGTTAAGACCTCAAGGAGGAAATGACTTATCCAAGGTTACTTGGTAAATGGCAGCTCTACCCCACCCACCATCATATGCAGTCTTTGTTGTTGTTTTTAAAGATTTTTATTTATTTGACAGAGAAAGAGACAGCAAGAGAGGGAACACAAGCAGGGGGCGTGGGAGAGGGAGAAGCAGGCTTTCCATCAAGCAGGGAGCCCAATGTGGGGTTCAATCCCAGGACTCTAGGATCATGACCTGAGCCAAAGGCAGACCCTTGATGACTGAGCACCCAGGTGCTCCCATATGCAGCCTTTGGATAGCACATCTATATTAGAAGTCTTGAAAAGTTAGGGACGCCTGGGTGGCTCAGTTGGTTGAGCGACTGCCTTCGGCTCAGGTCGTGATCCTGGAGATCTGGGATCGAGTCCCACATCCGGCTCCCTGCGCGGCAGGAGGCCTGCCTGCTTCTCCCTCTCTCACTCCCTCTGCTTGTGTTCCCTCTCTGGCTGTGTTTCTCTCTGTCAAATAAATAAAATCTTAAAAAAAAAGAAGTCTTGAAAAGTTAGAATCCCCTGGGAGGGTGGCTGGGAAGGAGTGGAAGGGAAACAATTCTTTCTATCTGAGAGGCTTCCCTGGAACTCAAACCCACCCAACCAGACTTGCAGCTTCCTCACCTCCCTCAAGGGGCACCTTCAGGTTCTCCAGGTTCTTCAGCTTCCCCTCCTTCCCTGAGAGAGTCCTCCATTCCTGGGCAACCCACCCCTCCAAGAACTTCAGAATGCTGGGGCCTAACTATCCTCCACCCCCCACCTGGAGTGAATGCACAGAACAAATAGCATTGTTCCCCATACAATGGACAGAAAGAACTTGGGAATTCACAGAATGGTCCTGAATTTCAGCTTCCTTCCCCTCCAAGCCCTAGAGAGATCTATTGTCTGTAAACTCCACTTAAAGTGTACTCTATGCTCCAGCTGGGGAGCCACTTAAGATGTACCGGAAGAGCCTCCCCTGCCTCTACCCCCTTCCCCTCCTTCCCAGGCCCTGTTAGAACAAAGCAGGGAGGAGGAGGAAGAGCAGCCACTGAGAATGAAACTGACAAACAACCCTGCCCCTGACGCCATGCTGTGCCCCTTGCTACCTTGGGCCTCTATTTTGCAGCTGAAGGGACTGCCTAGCCCTGGGAGGAGGGGACTGACCCACTGGAGACCCTTCATTGTAGTTCCTTGGCAGGGAAATGAAGACTTCAGGGTCCCTTTTTTCTCTCATCTGCTTACAGGGGTCTCCAAGGACAGGAAACTTCTAAGGCACCTGTTCCACTCCTGAAAAGTCTTATGATTACTATTAATTTTTTAAAAGATTTTACTTACTTATTTGACAGAGAAATACAACTAGAGAGGGAACACAGCAAGGGGAGTGAGAGAGGGAGAAGTAGGCTTCCCGCCAAGCAGGGAGCCCGATGTGGGGCTCAGTCCCGGGTCTCCGTGATCATGACCTGAGCTGAAGGCAGTTGGCGCAACCAACTGAGCCACCCAGGCACCCCTGGACTCCCAGATCTTGACCTTAGAGGAAGGCAAACGCTTAATGACTGAGCCACCCTGGCGCCCCAAGTCTCACTATTATAAGACCTTCCTTAGAAGGATCCTTACCCACCTCCCCATAACAGCCCAGGCCTTCACCTTCTGGCTCTCTATTAATGTGGTTACCTCTGGCAAGTGACAGACCTCCTGGAATTTCAAGGCTGTCCCTGCAGCCCCCTGAGGCTTTATCTTTCCTGGGCTAAACACCCTGTGCCCTTCCCCCAGACCCTATCAATCTATAGTTTTGAGTCCCTTCACCATCCTATTTTCCTCCTCTGTGCTGCCTGGTGTGTCACTGAGTAATCTTAGTGGTGGGGCCCTGAGCTGATCCCAGCATCCATAAGTATTTATTCAATAAATATTTGTTAAGTACCTTCTAAGCACCAGGCACTGTGCTAACAGCTGGGGATGCAGACAAGATCCCTGCTCTCCCAAGGCTGTAATTCTGGTGGGGAATTCAGATACTAACATCAGATAAGCACAAAAATGAATGCATAATTACAAAGTGAGATAAGGGATCTGACTAAAGCAACTTGGTAATGTGAAAGCATCTAACAAAGGAACCTGATATAGTGTGGAAGGAAGAGGGGTGGTCCACCCTAGGCTTCCTGACATCTAAAGGATATTAAGCTTTTTTTTTTTTTTTTTAAGATTTTATTTATTTGACAGAGAGAAACACAGCCAGAGAGGGAACAGGAGCAGGGGGAGTGAGAGAGGGAGAAGCAGGCTTCCTGCCCAGCAGGGAGCCCGATGTGGGGCCCGATCCCGGGTCTCTGGGATCATGACCTGAGCCGAAGGCAGTCGCTTAACCAACTGAGCCACCCAGGTGCCCCCTAAAGGATATTAAGCTTTAATTAGAGAGCAAGGATAGGAACAGCATTTAAGGTGTGTGTGGGGGGGACAGACTGTGCAAAGGTACTGTGGCCAGAAGGAGTTTATCTCATTCGAGGAACTAAAGAAGCCAGGGGTAGACCCCAGTGAGGAGTTAGACTTGATTCTAAGAACAATAGAAAGAGCTGATTAAAATTTGCCTCAAAAAGACATAGATCCCTAGAGTGGCAAGCAGTTCTACTAAGCTTTTGCATTTGCTGTTCCCTCTGCTGTGGGTGCTCTGTTCTTAGGTTTGTCTTTATTTCTTCCTAAGACTTTACTTATTTATTTGAGAGAGAGAGAATGAGCACAAGCTGGGTTTGGGGGAGACAGAGGTTAGAAGCAGACTCCCCACTGAGCAAGGAGCCCGATGCTCAGCTTGATCCCAGGTTCCTGGGATCATGACCTGAACTGAAGGCAGACACTTAACCGACTAAGCCACCCAGATGCCCTGTTCCTAGGTTTTTCTGAGGCTGACTTGTTTTCATCATTCAGGGCTTTGCCTAACACACCCAGCCTAAAGGAACTCCAGCTACATGCCCTATCCCTCTCTATCCCTTTAGCCTATCTTATTACTATTATTATTATTATTATTATTTTAAAGATTTTATTTATTTATTTGACAGAGAGAAACACAGCTAGAGAGGGAACACAAGCAGGGGGAGTGAGAGAGGGAGAAGCAATCTTCCCACCAAGCAGGGAGCCCCGATGCAGGGCTCGATCCTGGGGCTCCAGAATCACGATCCGAGTCACAGGCAGACGCTTAAGGACTGAGCCACCCAGGTGCCCGAAGCCTGTCTTATTATTTTTAATAGAATTTTCACAATCTCGGGACGCCTGGGTGGCTCAGTTGGTTAAGCGACTGCCTTCGGCTCAGGTCATGATTCCGGAGACCCGGGATCGAGTCCCACATCGGGCTCCCTGCTCGGCGGGAGGCCTGCTTCTCCCTCTCTCACTCCCCCTGCTTGTGTCCCCTCTCTCGCTGTGTTTCTCGCTGTCAAATAAATAAAATTAAAAAAAAATTAAAAA
>PITA01009674.1:27391-49808 GCA_004023965.1 Spilogale gracilis | reverse complement strand
AGAATTTTCACAATCTGAAAGTGAATCACTTATTTCTTTGCATATTTGCTCTTGTTCTCCCACTGCAAAACAAACTCTGTGGGCGCAGGAATTCTGTATGTCTCAGTGACTTCAGCATCTGGCATAGAGCTGGCACATAGTAGGACCTCAATAAATAGTAAATGAACACATGAATGAATCACTGAATGGATGCCAACATGAAAGGACCTGTGCTTACCTACAAATACACATCTATAAGTGTATAGATATATAAGGGTAAGTGCATATGTGTCCAAAGTTACACAGAGACATCCTTCGCCTATGTGGCTACCTCTCAAGGGGCCTTTTAGACAATTCAGAGTCATGGCCTGTACAGTTCATTGCACTGCTTTAGCTAATCAATACCTACACTCTCCGGCTGGACGAGGACCTGTACAAACAGACGTTGTCTCAGGTCAGCTCTTGGTTAATCAAAGATGAGAGTGGAATTTTAAGTGTCTTACAGGAGGGGCAGGAGAAGGAGATTGACCATATGGCTTGGAAGCAAAAGAGCACCTCATGAGCTCCATCTCCTACTTTGTCCTGGCATCCCAGCCTATTTCCCATTGCTCTCTATGTCCTATTCTACTGGGGATGGCCTAACCAGGCATTGTATGGGAGCTACAACAGAGAAATTCAAATTTAGTGGCATTTATAGGGCTTGGGAATTTGACTAAGTAGGCAATTTTTTTTAAAGATTTTTATTTATTTATTTATTTATTTATTTATTTATTTGAGAGAGAGCATGAGAGGGGAGAAGGTCAGAGGGAGAAGCAGACTCCCCGCGGAGCTGGGAGCTGGATGTAGAACTCGATTCCAGGACTCTAGGATCATAACCTGAGCTGAAGGCAGTGGCTTAACCAACTGAGCTACCCAGGCACCCTTAGGTAGGCAACTTTTTAAGCAAGCATTTATTGCGGCACCTAGGTGGCTCAGGCAGTTAAGTGTCTGCCTTTGGCTCAGGTCATATGATCCCAGGCTCCCGAGATCAAGTCCCTCATGTGGCTCCCTCCTCAGCAGGGATTCTGCTTCTCCCTCTCTTCTTCTCCCCCTCCATCTCAGATAAATAAATAAAATCTTTCAAAAAATAAAAATAAAAAATAAACAAGCATTTTTTAAATTTACTGAGTACTTACTAAGCGCAAAGCATGGCTAGGGACTGCCACATTTATACATAATATCTGATTCAAGGGCGATTGTAAAAAACTGTAGAAATCTTAGAAGTTTCCTGGCTAGCTCAGTTGAGTAGAGCATGGGACTCTTGATCTTAGGGTTGTGAGTTCCAGTCCCATGATGGGTGTAGAGTTTACTTTTTTTTTTTTTTTTTAAGATTGTATTTATTTGACAGAGAGAAACACAGCCAGAGAGGGAACACAAGCAGGGGGAGTGAGAGAGGGAGAAGCGGGCCTCCCGCCGAGCAGGGAGCCCAATGTGGGACTCGATCCCGATCTCAGTGGTTAAGCGCCTGCCTTCTTCTCAGGTCATGATCCTGGAGTCCCAGGATCCAACCATGCATCAGGCTCCCTGCTCAGCGGGAGGCCTGCTTCTCCCTCTCTCACTCCCCCTGCTTGTGTTCCCTCTCTAGCTGTGTTTCTCTCTGTCAAATAAATTTAAAAAAAAAAAACTTTAAAAAAAAGACGAAGAAAAAGAAGACGAAGAAAGAAGAAGAAGAAGAAGAAGAAGAAGAAGCAGCTTTGTGTTCCCAAAATACACATGGACTAGAGGGACAGGGCATGGTTAAGTCTCCGATGGGGAGTTCAAGCATAATTTATTGGAGTATTAATTAAAATAACAACCACACTAATTGAGCACTTACTATGTATTTGGTGTTTTTTACATAGATTCTGTCACTTAATCCTCACTATAAATCTGTGTGTGTGTGCTTGCTCTTATTTTTTTTTTAAGATTTTTATTTATTTGACAGAGAGGGAGATTACAAATAGGCAGAGAGGCAGGCAGAGAAAGACAGGGGAAGACAGCCCAATGCGGAGCTCTATCCCAGGACCCTGAGATCATGATCTGAGCCAAAGGCAGAGGCTCAACCGTCTGAGCCACCCAGGTGCCCTCTGTTTGCTCTTATTGTGGGAAGACTAAGTCTCAGGGGGTTAAGCAACTTGCCCAAATTTTCAACAACTATTAAGTGGCAGAACAGATATTCAAGCTCAAGAGGAGAGTCCAGAGCTCCTACTCTTAACCACAGTGGTGGTCATAGCTTTGCCCAAAGCACAGGTAGGACCCTGATGGGCAGGTACAAACAATCCGTTCTGGAAAGAAGACACAGCTTGAGCAAAAGCTGGTAGGCATCGCTGCCAGGTCTCCCTGTTTTTGAAAATCTTTGGTAGCCTGAGATCCTGGGAGATTAAAAAAAAAAAAAGAAAAGCCAGATTTTGTCAACTTTTCCTTCTTCCCTGGCCTTTAACGTATTAGCCCCACGGTAGTTTCTTGCCCTAGGTGTGTCCTTCTCTAGTCCCCAAAAAGAACTTGAGAGTGGACAAGAAGGTGACCAGGATTGTGCTTCTGATGAATTGATCTTCTCCCTACCCTAGCTGGTGGGGGCCACTTGGGGACATTCTCTGGGCCAAGTTCTTCCTCTGCCCATCTGCATCCCTGCCTCCTGGCTCATTTCATTCCAACCAATAGATTTGTAGCATGCAAATTTAATGAATAGGCAAAGAAATGATTGGCTCATTTTCCCCTGATGTAAAAATGCCACTATTCAAGTAACCTCTATGTACCCTCCCCCCATCCCATTTCTGGGCATTTGATCATGTTTCTGGCAGGAAACTCCAACTCCTCTATTTTTCCTTTTCTTTTCCCATTCTGAGTTAGTGAATCACTTACAAATGCTCTACTCATCTCCTAAGGAATGGGATATGTGGAGGACCAGAAGTATCCATAGGCCCAAACCACCACAGTCCTCCTGAGAGGCTCTATATGCCTTTGCCGGCTGTAAGTAGCATCAAATCCAGGACAACAGAGCCCATTTACTAAGAGATTTTGTGAGAATCCATGTCCAAAGGACTTCCTGAAACCAAACCCCAGCATATCGGCTGTTCCTTTCAGCCCCTAATTTAGTAATTCTATTGAGAAAAAGAGATTGTGGGTTTTTTTATTTGGTGTGATTTATTCTTTATCATATAAATAATAATAATTTACAAAGCTCTTCCCCAAACAGAAGAGAATCTGTACATAAAAATAAACAAAAATTAAACTGAGCTGGGCCTGGTGCCCAGAAAACCAGCCAATTCCAAACTACAACCAGGGGGAAAAATTCCTCCAGGTCCTGGGAGTTCTGAGGACTTGGCTGGAATTCTGGGTGGAGGCTCTGATCCGGGAAGCCACTGCCCCCTCTTCCCATGATCTTGTGCAGGACGATGGCACCCCTGGCAGCCAGCAATCATGGAGAGCCAACCAGCAGACTCTTTGGGCTAGGATGTGGGTGGAATTTGGACCCAAAGGCATAATCAATTTTTAAAACTCCTGGGCAGTGTGTGCTTGCTGCTGGTTTCCAGGGACTGCAAGAGCTACTGTGCTGGGAAGATGGGGTATTTATTGGCCAACACCCAAAGTAGATGGGAGCTGCCTATAATTCCATTTTTCCCCCATAGTTCATCAGATGTTTGGGTTGGGCAGAATATCCTCTGATCTTCTTTTCCCTTGGAGCTCTGACCCCTTCCCTGGAGGCTTGTTATTGCTATAGATATTGAAAGATGACAAGCAATCTCCTTGACCATTGATTAATTTCCCTCAACAGACACTCTCTGGCTGTTAGCAACTTCTTTCCCCCACCACTCTTATTTCCAGAAAAGTCTCTAAGAACAAGACTGCCTTGCACCAATTGACTGGCTTGAACCTTTACTTTAGAGACTGTATATGGGGGCACCCGGATGGCTCAGTTAGTTGAGCATCTGACTCTTGACTTCTGCTCATGTCATGATCTCTGGGTCTTGAGATCGAGCCCCATGTTGGGCTCCATGCTGGGTTCTCTTGGGGTTCTCTCTCTCTCTCTCTGCTTCCTCCCCTCACGCTTTCTCTCTCTCTCTCTCAAAAAAGGGAGACTTTATATGGCTGGAGGAGACTAGAGAATGTAAATACTCTCTTCCCATCCCAAAGCAAGAGTTATATTTGCATTGATCACCAAGTTCATGGTCATGTGCAATTAAGAATTTTGTAGATAGTGAAGGTGATGTTGATAGTGAATGAGATAATGTTGAAGATGATCATGGTAAAAATGATGGGGAAAGTCCAGAGAAAGGGGAGCCTGGTCATGGTGCTGAGAACACCCTTGTGGCTGGGGTGATTATCTGGCTTAGACTGAGATCCGAAATGTGAAAACAGGGGGCACCTGACTGGCTCTGTCAGAAGAGCATACAACTCTCAATATTGGGTTCGTGAGTTTGAGCCCCATGTTAGGTGTCGAGATTAAAAAAAACAACCAAAACAAACCAAGAGTCCAGAAATGGGAAAATGATGCATTGGGAAGGTGGCAATGGTGGCACCAGTGATGGTGAAAGCAGGGAACCCAAGAAGACAGTGAAGGCAAATGCATGTTGGTGAAGAGCTGTAGGATAGGGATATAAAGAGCCCAGATTGTGAGGCTAGACACTCTGGTTTGAAATTCCAGTTCCACCCCTTATAGCTAAGCTTAGTTACTTCACCTCTCTGCCTCCCATCTACAAAATGGAGGCTGTAATAGTTCCTGTCTCGTGGGCTTGCTGGGGACACATGCAAAGGACCCGCTCATGGCAAACACTGGGGAAGGACAGGTGATGCAGGTGTAGATGGGGGTTGCAGCTGCGTCCGCAACAGTGAGGGCCAGAAAACAAAGCAGGTGCGATGGAAGAATCAGGAGACCGTGGTCGGGCTCTATCCCTTACTCAATGTGTCTTCCTACTCCCACAGGCCTTGGTTGTCTTGTGAGTGAAAGGATAATTGATTCACACTTCAGAAGTCTCCTTAAGCAGTAAAGTTACATGTGTGACCAATGCATGGCCCCATGGGAATAGCCAGGCCCAGACAAGACTATGCAGGTCTGGAGGTCCGGTGTGGACTCATCAAGCATTCTTGTACCAGGGGTCAGACAGAGAAAGATGATCAGCAGGTTGGACCAGCCTCCTTCTACAGCTAATGGAAAGGTGAGAGGTGAGCTGCTCTTGCCTGGGGGAGGGGACCCCAGCCGCCTCTCACTACAAGGCAGCTGCCAGGCCCCAGAGTGCAGACCTGATGGGCCTTGATGCAAATATCAGTAATACTGTGACCCTGGCTATGTGGGCCTATGCTGAACATACATAGGATTTCATAAAGAACAAGCCTTCCCCAGTTCTGCCCCTTGTTCACATTCTCTACACCTCTTCCTCCAAGGGCTGGAGGACAGAAATAGGAAGCAAAGTTCATTTGTGCACTGTGCCTAATTAAATCTTTATAGACTCCTCTTGTTTGGACCTTGCCTAAGAAGGTCAGAGACCACTAATAGCTCCAGAACCAACAGGTGGTTCCAGAGGCTGCACGTGGGGGGAAGGGGCAGGAAGTTCTCCATCATTCCTGTCCCAGAGGGTGTCCCCCTCTTCAGGCTCCGGTGCCTCTGAAAGTCAAGGGTAGGGGAGTGGGCTTGGCCTTCAGTGTCTAGGAGCTTTCATCAGTCCCTCACCTCTCCTCCTGACAAGGTGCTGCGGGCTTCCCACCATTAGCCCCTGCTAAAGCTCAGAGAAGAGTCCTGCTGTGTCCTGGGTTCCAGGCCTAAAATAATTACTCACACGTGGTCTGTGAGCCTAGCATGATCTGCCTCTAGGAGCCAAGGGATGCCTGCTTTGGTCTGCCATCTGGCTTACCCCTCGGCTTAGCTCCCCATCCCCCTGAGCTCTGTATATGTGTTTCTTTGGTGCCTAGAAGACATAACACATATATTAACAATCTAGGTATTCATCCTTACTATGTCCCAGGCTTTATGCTAGATGTTCTACATGTATCATATCACTAAATCCTTATTTATAGATGAAGAAACACAGAGTAGTTAGGTCACTTGCTCAAGGTCACACAGTTAGAAAGCATGGGAGTCTAGATTCACAGACCTCCCTGATGCCAAAAGCTATGCCCTTACCCCCCAAGTTCTGCACTATCCACCTGGAGGGACAGGACCCCTCCTGACACTCAGAGTGAGGTGTGCTGAGGACAGTGTGAAGAGCCAAGGGGTCGCCTCAGATCCACCCATGATCATGTCCACCTGAGACTGTCCGGGGAGCCTCCCAGGAAAGCTGGAGCAGAGCCCAGGGCTGCCTAGACAGCACCAGGAAGCTGCCAAGTCAGTCACCCATCTACAGGCCCCCCACCGTGAGAACTCCCCCAATCCCTCTCCCCAGCTTCTGCCCCCTCCATCAAAATGACCACCTAACCCCTCTCTTCCCTGTACCCTCTCCTACATCTACGTCTAAAATGTTCCCTGGGGCATGCAACCCCAGTCTCCCTTCCTCCTGAAACCCCAGACCTGTATGGTTTGACTGGTCCAGCCGGCGAATCTCCCAATTGGGCTTCTCTTTGGGGTCACAGCTTCAGGTGCATCTCTGCATCTTGCCTGTACTTCTCTAAGTCAAAGGAAGACCTGAGTCTCCTCGCTGCTCCCCTCCCCAGACCTCCTCCTCCCTGCTCACCAGCTGCACAATGCAGTCAGGGGGAGGGGGGTGGACTGGCAGAAACCAGCTTTTTTCTGAGGATGGAAAACAGAACTGTAGGAAATTAACAGGCTGAGAAATGTCTGCTTGGCTCCGTGTTTGTTTTGCGCCCTCAGTCGTTCTCTGTGGGTTCCCTCCTCCTGCCCCTGCCACCTCTATCCCACTCCCCCCACCGCCCCCACCACTCTGCGTGGGCGCCTGGGGCTGAAGGTTGTACAGCTGGGCTTTACAGAAAGGTGCATCTTGGGGTGTGTGAGTGTGTGAGAGAGAGTGTGTGTGTGTGTGTCCATGCATGTGCTTAGGGATGGCAGACCTGCTCCTCCTTTTAAGGCAGCTTAGGCAGAAACGCCAGCGGCAGAGACAATTGTGCGGGTGGGGATGCTGAGCGCAGAGCCCGCGGAGCCCGTGGGCAGGCAGAGAAGCACCACACAAGAAATTGATTCCATTAAAAAGTAATCTTAAATTTAATAAAAGTTATGATTTGATTATAGCCACAGAACCTACAGGCAAGAGGGAAGGGGGGGTGGATTCTAGTGATGGATAAACAGAAAGAAAAAAAAAACAAGAAGGGAGGGAGGAGGGGAGGAGAGAGAGAGATGCTTAGGTTTGGATGGATGAGAGGATGGAAAGACCTGGGGGTGGGGAATGAGACCATTTTCTATCCCTCGGATGGAAGAAAAAAGCCTGTGGCTGGTTTCCAGAGAGGAAGCAGAGTGAGGAGTGAGTGAGGAGATTCAAGGAGCTCTGGGGAATAGAGCGGGTTGGTTGGAGGAGGCTGGGGCATGGAGGCAAGGCCAGGAGAGGGAGATATGCAGGGGGGATGGCCCTGAGGCCTGGGAATGTAGGTGAGAATCACA
The DNA here is from genome assembly GCA_004023965.1 of Spilogale gracilis. Taxonomy (NCBI): domain Eukaryota; kingdom Metazoa; phylum Chordata; class Mammalia; order Carnivora; family Mephitidae; genus Spilogale; species Spilogale gracilis. The sequence continues at coordinate 42,268 of PITA01009674.1, read as the reverse complement.
AAGCTCCCGGTCAGCAGGCAGCCAGGCAGTCCGGGTGTTAGATTCGGAGTTTCGGAGTGAGCTTCTTCCCAGGAGCACAACTTAACCAGCCAGACCCTCAGTTTCTTTATCTGCTAAATGGAGCTGTGAAGAGAGCAGTTGTGAGGATGAGTGAAACCACCCAGGCACAGTCAGTTGTGAGGATGAGTGAAACCACCCAGGCACAGTATCTGGCCTCTCCTCAGAGACCAGTAAGGGCTAGTCTGCTTGCTTTCCCTCCTCTGCCAGGACCATCACACCCATACTGCCCCCTCCCATTTATTTGCAAGCACTGGTCAATCTTACTCCCTTTTTTTTTTAAGTTTATTTTTTTAGTTATCTCTACACCCACCATGGGGCTCGAACTCATGACCCCAAGCTTGAGAGTCACATGCTCTTCCAACTGAGTTAACCAGCCACTAACTCAGCCACCTGAGTTAAAAGCCACCTCCCCTGCCTCCTGCTATTCCTCTTTTAAAATTCTCTTTGCAGTGGTAGGGACTGAGTGGCCATCCTCCTCTATCTCAATGTGGGGAGCTTGTTCTCTTGGACGAGTCTCATGCTTTGTCCTTTGTGCATCTCTCTAGAATGTGTACAGGGCATGGACAAAGAAGGGAAGCCACATGCTCTAGAACATATTTCCATTATGAGCTAAGGGACCACCTGGGGGACACATCTCCCTGGCTAGTCCCTGATCCCTTGATCCCTCACCCACTGAGCCCAGGATCCTGCTTAGACTTAGACAGAGAGCTGAAACTCTCTAGGCCTTTGGGGGAAGTGTTCCTTGGGTGAGACTGCTCAGGCCCAGCCTTCAGCCACTATAATCAGCTCCTGTTATGCACAACGTTTAGCTTTTCATGCAAGCCTCCTGTTAGTTCCTTCCAAAGAGCCTGGCCGTGTCTCCAGGCAAGGTGGAAGGAGCCAGGGGCCGGCAGGGCCAGCACCAGCATCCGTGAGTGGGACTAGGGCAGGAAGCCAGAACATCACTGTGAAATGCTAAGTGAGGAGAGAGCCAGAGACCCCAGCTCCCCCAGAGTCCAGGAATTGGGAACCAGGAAACATAGTCACGCTAACAGGAGCCTCCAGGGACACAAGAAATCATTCTGGGAATAATGTGACCAGTTCTGCTCAGTCATCTTCTCCCCTCCCAAGCTGTTTTTTGCAGTTTCATCTGAATTCTTGCTCACCCTTTAGCATATTAAAGACACCTGCTGGTTGGAGAGATTGAGAAAGGGAGGACAGGTTGTATTAGCATCTTCATTTTACTGATGAAGAAATTGAGGTCAGAAAGCGTAAGCCATTTCCCCTAGACCACACAGCTTGTGACAGATGGATCTGGAACTGAAAACCATGTGTCCAGACTCCAATTACAGAGCTCATTTTTCCAAGGCCCCCACAGCCTCCCCAGGCAAGCCACTCACTCATTGTGACGACATCTCTGGAACCCTTGTCACCCTTGCTGTCACCAAGCTGCTCACCTCCGTCTCTTTTGCCAAAGTCACCGCCGCAGTCCCCATGGGAGCTGTCTCCAGGCTCACACACTCACTCATCCTCTTCCAGGAAGGGTGGCCCAGTCCTGGATTCTACGGCCCAGGTAGTCTCCAGAAGGAAGGGCCCATGGCCCCAAAAGCTCAGGGGAGGCTGCCTCAAAAGGGCAGAGCACAGTGACTTGTAGCCAGGGGCTCTGAGATTGCCAGCATCTGAGCGGGACCATGGACACAATCTGGCCATGACCCCCAAAGGATAGCCACCCCCGCCAGCTTTGCAGACCCCTTCACGGAACCACCCTTTCCCTGAACCGAGATGGATGGGCCACCTTCTGGGCCAGGGGCTGCAGCAGGACAGGCGTGCAGCTTGCTGCAAGCCTGCACAGGGGCTCTCAGAGACAGAGATCTCTGCTGCCCAACCTCGGTCCTGTGCGCTCTGTGCTGCGTCCTCATTCCGTTCTCTGTGCACACAGCACGCCAGCCACTCCCTACGACAAATGCAGCCAGCTCACTCTTGTTCTTGAGGAGCATTTTCTTCCTGCTCCTCTGCAGAGACTGAACCGGGAGGGCAGTGGCTGGGGTGAAGGGATCATTTAGTGAAAGGTCCTCCAGCAGATGGCCCCAAGGCTGTGAGCTCAAAAGCAGATCTTTCCGCTCTGCTCTGCTTGAACCCGTTCCTGGCTCCAAGTGTTGCCTGGGTGACCTTTAGGAGAAGCCACCATAGAGTCCTGACTTCTGTGTGACGTTCACTAATAAATCGTCATCTCAGCCTCTCCCCAGAGCCCGCTAACCATGAGGAATGATGTAGGGGGTCTATGTAGGGAAAGGGTGCTAACATTGCCTAAGATCTTACTGTGCGCCCTCCCCATACTAGACGCTTGACCCTAGATGAAGTGAAGTCTTTTGATCCTTGCAACAGCCTTGGGAGGCAGCGCTTACAGTCTCTCACTTTGAAGTTAAGGGAACAGCAGCTCAGATAGGTTAGTGACTTATCCGAGGTCACACAGGAAGAAGATGGCAAGGCTGAGGTTTAAATCTGAACATATCTGATTTGAAAGTCCATGCTCTTTCCACCCCAAGCACCTTGAATCTCTGGTTCAGCCCAGGGAGGGCTCCTTCACAGGGAACATTTGGCAATATCTTTTGGAGTAAAAAACTCATATGTATACTTTGAGCCAACAATCTCTCTCCTAGGATGAATCCTCAAGAAACACTCATATAGGGGTGCCTGAGTGGCTCAGTCGTTAAGTGACTGCCTTTGACTCAGGTCATGATACCGGGGTCCTGGGATTGAGCCCCACATTGGGCTCCCTGCTTGGCAGGAAGCCAGCTTGTCCCTCTCTCACTCCCCCTGCTTGTGTTCCTTCTCTAAACTCTGTCTCTCTGTCAAATAAAGAAATAAAATCTTTTAAAAAAAAAAGAAAGAATCATATATTTGCACAAGGTGTATTAGATGTTCACTGTACAAAATTCATTAGCTGTTTAGATTAGATATGCAAAAATCCAAAAGGGGCACCTGGCTGGCTCTGTTGGAGGAGCAGACAGCTCTTGATCTTGGGATCGTGAGTTTGAGCCTCACGTTGGGTGTAGAGATTACTTAAATAAACTTTAAAATATTTTAAAAATAAAATATATTTTTTTAAGATTTTATTTTATTTTTCTGCCAGAGGGAGAAAGAGAGAGAGAGGGAGAGAGAGAGACTGTGCAGGAGCCGAGGGAGCACCAGGCAGGGGAAGAATCAGGCTTCTTACTGAGCAGGGAGCCCAAAGCAAGACTCTCTCCCAGGACCCTGAGATCATGACCTGAGCCAAAGGCAGACACTTAACCAACTGACCACCTAAACGTCCCCCAAAAATAGAATCTTAAAAAAATCCAAAACAACCTAAATGTCCAACAGTAAGGGAGTAGATAAATAAGGGGAATGATCAGGGCATCTGGGTGGCTCAATTGGTTAAGCGACTGCCTTCGGCTCAGGTCATGATCCCCGAGTCCTGGGATTGAGCCCCACATTGGGCTTCCTGCTCCGTGGGAGGCCTGCTTCTCCCTCTTCCACTTCCCCTGCTTGTGTTCCTTCTCTAGCTGTGTTTCTCTCTGTCAAATAAATAAATAAAATATTAAAAATAAATAAATAAAGAGAATGACCATGAAGTTGTAAGAAAAGACGAGACAGGGGCGCCTGGTTGGCTCAGTTGGTTAAGCAACTGCCTTCGGCTCAGGTCATGATCCCGGAGAACCGGGATCGAGCCCCACATCGGCTCCCTGCTCAGCAGGAGGCCTGCTTCTCCGTCTCTCACTCCCCCTGCTTATGTTCCCTCTCCGGCTGTGTTTCTCTCTGTCAAATAAATAAAATCTTAAAAAAAAAAAAAAAAAAGGATGAGGCCGTCTTTAACTGAACACGTAGGGAAATCTCTGTATATATTTATGCACCTTGTATTGTGTATACACACATATATGACATATATGTATTTTGTTTGTGGATTTTTTTTTTCTTAAGGGATCAATCTTTTCTCAGCAAGGGGATGTGGGAAAAGGTGAGGAAGTGTGAAGAGTTCAGTAACTCCCAAGCACCAGGAATCAGACCCTCCACCCCCTTTGTCTTTTTTTAAACCCGTGTCCTCTCTCTCACCCCGGAGAGTTCCCAACCCAGACGTCGTGTGCCTTTGACAAAGGAAGAGAGCTTTGCACCTGTGCTGGGCATGGCTTCCTCCTCCCACCCCCTTCCCACCTGGCACCATCTGCAAGCAGGTGCAGACAAGGCCCAAGGACATCATTCCTTGGGTTATAACCACTAGGGTTTCCACGCATCTTGGCACTCCAGGGTGAGGAAGAAGGCAGGAGTCATCTGGGGTTGTGCTGGACTTGTACAAACTGGACCATGTACGGGTCAAGCTTGTGACTTTGTTCCTCTTTTCTCTCTTGTTTATCACAAAGTTTAGTATTCTGGAAATTAGATGAAATCTGGGGACATCTGATAAGGAAGAGTGGGGAAGATGCTGAGTGCATGTGATAAGCAGGGATTGGCTGAATGTTTTCATTTGTCTTTAAATATCTGTCTTGGAATGAGGTTTACATCCTAAGAGCTGTTTGTAGGGACATCCGTGGCAACTGGGTCCTGACTGTCAAGATAAACTCCACCTGACCATGCCTTCCTCCCCACACCATGTGAACCCACACCCCGTGTGGCCAGGGGTAGATGGACTTCTGTCATGACACAGATAGATAGCATATATAGTGGGACAAAAATTCTCACCCCATCTCACACTGGCCCACATGGAGAATCAACTTTGGCTGCGTTTTCTCTCCAGTAAATTCTGGTATCCTACTTCACTGTTGCACATAGGTTCAGTGATCCTAATGCACCACCCCCACCTCCCACATGTATACCCTTGCTTTCCCATCAGACTTGGTCCTCATTCTTGCAGTTGTCTCTCTGCCTCTCTTTGTTTCTCTAACCTGACTTAGAGTCTCTTGTATAAAAATCCAACTCAAACTGGCTTGAGATTTTTTTGCACACATAGCTGAAAAGCCCAGAGGTAGACTTCAGGCATAGTTGGATCAAGGTATTTGGTCATTATTTCTCTCCAACTCTCAGGTCTGCTCTCCTTTGTGTTAGATTCCCACTCTGGTAGCTTTTCTCCAAGTGTTTTTGTTTTGTTTTAAGATTTATTTTTTATTGAGAGAGAGAGAGAGAGAGAGGGCACATGCATGAGCAAGGAGAGGGGCAGAGGGAGAGGGAGAGATTCTCAAGCAGACTCCCCACTGAGCAAGGATTCCACCCCCCCCCCCAAGGCAGGGCTTGATCTCACCACCCTGAGATCATGACCTGTGCCAAAACCAGAAGTCAGATGCTGAACTGACTGAGCCACCAGCTGCCCCATTTATTCCCCAAGTATTTTAAGCAGCTCAAGGCTTACACCTACCAAGGTGGCAAGTCCCATAGAATGCATACCTTTTCCAGTTTAGTTTTGATTTAGTGTTAAGTTTAGTGTTAAGTATTGATCATCCTGGATCAATTTTTACTGAATCATGTGGCCTAAGGATTAAAGGACAGACGGGCCAGCTCCCATGCTATTGCCCACCCTGAGATCTTGGCTAGTTAGGTAAAGCAAGCCCTTCCTAAACCGCATGGCCAGAGATAGGAAAGGGGTGGTTCCCTAGGGAAAATGTGGGTGGGAGAGCTTAGCAGCAGAAGGAAGATGGGAAAGTGGGATGGCAAATCAGCATGACACTGACTTAGAGAAAGGCTTCACTTCTCTTGTGCTTAGGTGTCTCTCTCAAAAACCTGGGTGTGGTGTCCAGATAGATTCTCTGCTCTTGGACACCTCGTAGCCTGGTTTCTTTTCGTGCCTTGGACAGGTGATCTGGTTTAAAGCAGCCCCCAGATCTTTCCGTATCATCACCATTCTCACCTCTCCCTTCCCCATTTCTGCTCCCGGTGGAGATTCTGTGTACAGACAAGTCAGGGACAGAGGGAAGAGAAAGGAAGAGAGGGGAAGAGGAATAGAGACAGAGAAAGGGAGGCAGGCGGGGAGCTCAAGAGCAAATTTCCAAGGTTGAGCTGGTGCTGGGCACCCAGCCGCCCTCCTCCCCCCTGCCCCCAGCCCCCAGCCTGTGAGGGGTGTGTCATGGCCTCACTGTGCCAGCACGCTGGCAGGGCTGGCCTCCAAGCCCCCACTGCTTTGTCAGGGTATCATTACCCCCATTCTGCAGCCCTCGTCACCTGGAGGCTCTTTCTTCTCCTTTGGCCCCCACGTCAATGCTACCCACAGGCGCCCCTGTGTTTGCCTCCTGCCCGGCCCCTCCGAACTGCCACAGTGGAGCCCTCGCCACTGCTGCACAGTCAGTGCCTTTGCCCCAGGGGGTGCCCTCCCTGTATAAAGCCCAGTTTCCCTTTTGTCTCTTTCTGACTGGCTACTTTTTGAGTAGAGAGAGACTGAGACCTCTGCTCCCCAGAGCCTCCTTGTCCTCCCTGGGAGTTCAATGGCAGAGAAGCCAGAGGTCAGAGGCACAACCAGGCCTCTGGGCACATCCAGTCAACTGGTCACCTAGTGAGAAGTGAGCCTTCCCCCAGCGTCTAGACCATGATATCCTCTGTCTTCTCCACAGCTTCAGATTAGCTGCTCCCTTACTGATTATCCCCTCCAGAGGACCCACTTTCCCTGGGTCCCTTGTCTTCATCTAATTGTATGACTTTCACCTGAGGTTTAGGAGACAGCAAGGGCCCTGGGTGAGATCTACCTCCAATTCGCTGTGGAAACCTTGGACAATTCTCTTGCCCTCTGGACTCCACAGCTGCTCCACAGTGAAGAGGTTGAAATTAGATCAGGGAAGTAAATTTTGGCACACATGCCACCATTTCTAATGCAGTGCCCATGGCAGACATTGCTAATCAATAGTAGCACTCTCTTCTCAGGACACACTGCAGGCAGCTGATGCTCATCATTCAGCATTAACTTGTGACTTGAAACTCCTTTGCCACTCTGGACTGTTTGATCTCTAAGGGCCCTTCCAACACTGACAGTCAAGGATGCTTTTGGCCTGGTTGAATCAATATCACTCCTCATTTCACATTTCTCCCTCCAGCTCATTCTTTTGATCATCCCCATTCCGCTCTCTCTCCCTTCTTGCCTTATTTCTAAGTTCCTGCTGCTGAGTCCATGTAAACCCTAGATGATGTCCAGGTCTCCAAGGTTCTGTTTACTGTCACTCAATTTCAGGCTCCTTGAAAGTTACATTTTCCAGGCAGTCACACTTACACATGTTGGGCGGCTCCGTGGCCTTGGTTCTGGGGAGGGAGGCAGTGATGGAGACACCAGAGACAGTCAAAGGAGGAGTGGGAGTGACATGACCAGAGAAATATTAAAAAAGAGATAAAGGGTGGGCAGAAAAAGGGGCTAGAGTTAGAATAAGGCATCAAGACCATACTGGTAGGAACCGGGAGGGGCAGTTTGAATGGAATTTATCCTGGACCCCCTAGAGTCACAGTGGGAGGGAGGATCAGGTAGCCTCTAAAAGAAAAGGTCAAAAGGAGAATATAAATTAGTAGCTCAGCGACAAAGGTTAAGTGGGGCCTGGGAATTCTCTGCTGGGGGAGGAGCTATCAAGAATTGTGATAATGACATGGACTTTTGCTGGGTGCTTCCTGCACATAAAGGCATCCACTAGTTATTGATCAAAAGAGTTCAGTATGAGACGGTGAGTTCTGGCTAGCAGCCAATTAGCGGCTTAAAGCAAAGCCTCGCCTAAGTGGCAGGACGTGTCTAGTCCTCCAGAGCTGCTTGGAGCAGTTTTAGAATTTTAGGAAGTGCTGCCAACTTTATCTGAAGAGCATGTGAACCCGCGTAAGGCCAATCAGCCAGGAGCAGGGTGACCACAAAGAAAATGACGTATCTGCAGGCCTGGGTTCAACTCCTCATTTACTCAGTAACCATGAGGATTTGGCTTCAGTCTTCTCATCTATAGCATGAGGATGAGCAGCGTGTAAGTCGAATGCTAGATACAAGTGTTGAGATGCCTGGTTGATCTCAGTCGGTGGAGCGAGCGGCTCTTGATCTTCTGAGTTGGAGCCCCACATTGGGTGTAGATATTACAGAGATAAATAAACTTAAAAAAAAATGAATGCGTGGAAAGTGCTCAGCACAGCGTCAGGCTCATGGCTGATCATAAATAGTAGCTGGTACGTTGGTGATGCTAGAGCCTTGCTATGGTCTGGGCTGCTGACATATACAAGGGGTCCCATGAGTGATCCCCTAGTTCACTCACTCTATGTATGCCGGCTGCTGGCCCATTGTCCTGAGTTACCCACTCCACTGGTGTGATTCTCCCAGGCACGCCATCTAGCTCCCCTGTGACAGATACATGTTGTCTGAACCAAAAAGGCTGCAATCAAAACGCCTGCTCTTGGGTGGGGCTTACAAATGGTGTCGGGAGAGCGGGACAGCTCCCCACGGCCCAAGAGGAAGGGCTGGTTCTTCCCAACATGTAAAAGCCAGGTGTGGGGAGTAACACGGGCTGGGTGGCAGGCTGAAAACGGCCCCAAGGTGCGGGCAAGGGGGACAGCTTCTCAAGTCATTCTTTTCTCTTTCATAGTCGTGCTGTGGGCGTCCTGGTCCAGGCTGCCGACCTGCTCAGCACCCTGTCCCTCACTAAAGGAAGTGGGGAGGCAGACAGGGTTTCTGCTGCTGCCCAAGAGGCTACCCCAGGAGTCAGCCTTGCTACAGTGAGGAAGGGCCTGCCAGGCTGTGGGCCAGCAGTGGGGGTGCTGGGCACTGAGACCCCAGGATGGAGCTGATGAGGCCACGACTCCCCAGATCTCTGCAGCTGGCCTCTGCCATTTTGCCAAGGTTTGAACTGAAGGTGGCAGGAATGGAATGGGCCAGGGATCATCTAACACCTTGTGTTTGGCCTTTGTCTCTGCCCCATGCAGAAAGGATGCCCGGGCTAAATGGGAAGAAAGCTTGGCCTCCCGGCAGGCCTCTGTCCAGAGGATGTGAGTGGTGCCCACTTGAGCCCTGAGACCACAGTTACCTTGAAGACGCCCCTTCAGCAGGCACCATACCCTCAGGCAAAGAGGAAAAGCTGGGGAGTCACAGAGCCATGAGTTCACATCCCAGCTTTGCCATTAGCTAGTGTGATGTAAAGCAAGGGCCAGCTCTGTGAGCAACCTGTGCCTCAGTTTCCTCACCTACAAGTTAAGGATGATAAGAATGGGCTCCTGACAGGATTAAGTGAGACTGATGCCTGCGCAGTATTGGGCCCAGGTCTGGCACACAGCAAGGGCTTGAAAAATGTTAGCTATTCTTCTTCTAACTATTACTGTTGTTCACGAGGTTCCAAGATGTAGTGTTGTCAAGCACTTACACAAACTCCAGCTGGGAAGTTCATAAGGCCCAGTGTGGGAGTGGATCTTACCAAATCCGGAATGATTTGGTTCTGGTCCTTCTGCCACCCTGAGGAAGTAGCTGGGGCCAGCCTCAGAGGGGCGGAATATCCCTGGAGGACGCTGCAAAAACCCTTTCCTCTGGCCACTTGATCACACCGCTGGGAAAGAGAAAGAGATCTCAGACGATGCCACTCCTGACCCCCTTGGCTTCTGCCCTGGCCAGGGTCCCGGAGGAGGCAGAGGGATGAAGCATAGATAGAATAGATGTCTCTGAACAGTGTTGTCCAGAGTAGCTGTCTACCTACTCCTGGGAAGCAGAGCAGGGAAGAGGGCCCAAGCCTGCTGGAACCTCCTTGGACTTCAGTCCGGACCCCTCATCAGGCTGACCGTGACGGGAGACGACCCACCGCTTCTCCAAGCAATGGCTGAGAAAGTAGGAAGGGAGGATTTCAGAGAGGGAGGCCAAGAGGAGCCTCCTCTGCCTTCTTTCTCTTCAGGAACAGACTGGGTTCCTGTGTTTACCTGAGGGGGTAGGAGGTTGCTGTGTCTGGATATTTCTCTATACACAGGTCCTTCCTTCTCCCACAGGGGCGGAGGCTGGGGCCTGACTGTATATTTCCGGAGTTGCCTACTTGGATCCCAAGCTTTTATTTTTAGAAGATTACACATGTGGGGGAGCCAGGGGGGTGTGAGGCCCTGGAGCCAGCGTGGGGAAAGAAGTTCAGGGGTCTGAATATAGTGGCTGTGGGACCAAAGCGGAGTTAGGCCCTGAGGGGAATGTGTGAGATGGTGGGGGAAATGAGATCAGCCAGTAGGGGGACCCCACTCTCCCTACGCCCCAGAGCAAGGAGCACAGCCTTTATGGCTGGGCGAGGGAGGGACGGCCTGTGGAGGGGGATGGGTCAAGGGTCACCTCCGGCATCTAGCTGGATCCCCAGGGAGGCTGAGGAGCCTGGGAAAGAGACTGAGAGTCCCTCCCCTCCCCCTCCCCAGACCTCTGGGACTGGGATTGCAGCTTCCTGCACCAACTACTCCTCAGGCCCTGGGGCTAGGGTTCCGGCTGGGGACAGCTTAACCCTTCTAGTGCGGGTATTCCAGAAGGCAGAGAACAACAAATGCCCATACTTCTCCTTACACAGCCCAAATGCTCTGTCCGTACTGTCCTGCTCAGGACGCTCATCCCAGAGTCCTGACCCCAAAGCTCTGGGCTGCGGCCAGAATCCAGCTGATTCTCTTCTCCCTGAGCACAGAGGGAAACGGGGGTTCCTGCCCTCCAAGGGATGGTTGACACAGCATCTGCTCCCTCATGAGTGGCTGGTGGGGGGATGCCAGAGAGAACTCAGACCTAACAGGGTTAGTAAGTCCACATCCTGCAATGAATGGGAGGTCCTGGGCCTAGAGGAAGCTTCCAGTCAGGAGAACTGCTGGGTCCACCTATTTGTTTGTTTGTTTGTTTGTTTGTTTGTTTCTTTCTTTCTTTCTTTCTTTCTTTCTTTTTTCTTTCTTTCTTTCCTTTTTAAGATTTTATTTATTTATTTGACACAGAGAGAGATCACAAATAGCCAGAGAGGCAGGGAGAGAGAGGAGGAAGCAGGCTCCCTGCTGAGCAAAGAGCTGGAGGTGGGGCTTGATCCCAGAACCCTGAGATCATGACCTGAGCCAAAGGCAGAGGCTCAACCCACTGAGCCACTCAGGCGCCCCGATCCACCTATTTCTTGTGACCGTGTGTAGTCACTTAACTCTCTCTTGGACTTCAGATGCAACCTCTGAAAAACATGAGGAAATCAGACCAGATTGGTCTTTCATTCCCTGGAGTCCTTTGACCAAGGCAGCCTGGAGTCCCCAGAGGCCCGGAACTTCAGGGCCTTCCTCTCCACCTACTCCTTGAAGGCAGGAAGACTTTTGCTTTCTCTAGTGCTGAGTAAGTTGGCCCAGCATGGTGCCCCCAATGACTCTTCCAACTAGTTGTGACAAACAAGTAGAGAAGTGACATACCCTTGACTTAGGGACTTTTTCCATTGCTCCTCAAGAGCATTAGACTAGGAGTCAGAAAGACCTGGCCTGGGTTCAAATTCTGACTCTTGCTCACCAGCTGTGAGGCTTGGGGCACAAACCCCTCCAAACCTCAAGTTCATTTATCTGTAAATCAGGGGCCAGAAGTAAAACACTGATCTCATGGACTTGTCAGGGTAAATCCAAAGAACCTTTGTAAATTCTAAAGTGATACACAAAAGCAAGAAGTATTGTTATCAGTCATATTGTTGTTAACTCTAGACCTGGTTCCAAGGTACTATAAGGTTCCAAGGTCCAAACTACTACTTTAGTGGTTTTAAGCCTGAGCTATCTTGATAGGTAGATTTCTTAACCTCTCTAAGCCTTAGTTTTTCCATCTCCAAATTGGGGAATATAATACCTACAGCAAGGGTTTTTTCGTGTCCCTGAGAGAGTACACATAAATGGTTTGCAGATCTCTAGCACATGGCAAACTATTGGGGCACCTAGCTGGTTCAGTGGAGTGTGCGACTCTTGATCTCCGGGCGGTGAGTTCTAGCCCCGCACTGGGTTTAGAGATTACTTAAACATAAAATCTTTAAAACATAAATTGTGGGGTGCCTGGGTGGCTCAGTTGGTTAAGCGACTGCTTTCAGCTCAGGTCATGATCCTGGAAACCCAGGATCGAATCCCACATCGGGCTCCCTGCTCGGCAGGAAGCCTGCTTCTCCCTCTCTCACTCCTCTGCTTGTGTTCCCTCTCTAGCTGTGTTTCTCTCTGTCAAATAAATAAATAAAATCTTAAAAAAATAAAATAAAATAAAACAAAAATTGTGGCTACTGTTCTTTTCCCTTGCCCTCCCCTAATAATTCTTCTAGCTGCCTCATCCCCAGCCTCCCACCTGGAGGAAGTGGTTGTTTCCCCCTTATCTTCCATTGCATGACTACAGATAGTGGATGGAAATACCTGGCAGAAGCTGCCTCCTCATGGTCCTTAGAGAGGAGCAGGAGTGAGCATGGCTAAGGAGAGGCCAGAGGATGAGGGTGGTGTGTGTGTGTGGAGGGGAGGAATGGGGGTCGGAGACTGTCCCAGCACCGCCACCAGCAACCCAGGATTGAGGCCACTCCGCCTGCCAGGCTGGGAGGCAGCAGTGTAGGGAGCTGCTTATCAGGTTAGAGCTGAGCCGCTGTCTCTGGCTGTCTGTGCAGATTACCCACCCCATCCGTCCTGCTCTCCTGCGCGCCCTGCCTGCCCCCAGCTCTGCCTGCGCTAACTAGTTAATTGGATCTTGGCTAACCTGGTTATGGGCCAAGTCAGCCCAGCTCCCGTGCCTCCAGAAGCACCGCGGGGGGCAGGGCAGAGTGGCTGTGCCCCTGTGTGTAAGCCTGGGGGCCTGTGTGTAGGAGCCTGTCAGGATCCCCAGGGTCTCCAAGACTGAATCTGAGTGCCTGAGGGGAGCCCAGAGTGCCCCCACCTACTGCGAGGAGTGGAGCAGCTGAGAGCGTGGGCAACTGAGTCACACCCCCCTATTCCAGAGCTCAGCTCTGTCACTCACAGAATCTGTATGACTTTCAGGTGGCTGAGCCTCAGCATCCTCCTCTGTAAATTGCATTATAAAATAATAAAATGTACCACCGAGGGGGTTTGTGAAGATGAAGGAAAACAGAACCTCCACTTCAGTGCCTGGCACTGAGCAGGCCCCGTGTGAGTGATCACCGCCCCGGCCCGTTATCCTCAGCAGGAGGCGCGGGAGTGGGCTCCAGCCACTTCCCCGGTCCTGGAGGGAGGTGGGGGGATGGGAGGGATCTCAGAGTGGGGGCGGGAGAAGCTTTCATTCACAGTTGCTTGCAGGTGTTTCCTCTGAGGCGAGACTCCAATCTCCTCAATTGTTTCTTATGCAAATATTATGCTAATAACACGTCAGCGCACCCCTGGGCCCAGCTTGGGGAAGGTGAAGGGTGGGCTGATTCCCTAGGTTTCACTTTGGCCCAGTCAGTCCTCTTGCTCCCCCCAAAAGGAGCAAATGTCAGTCCTCTGACAGTACCAGTCCTTAGGGCAGAAAGAGTGAGGGAGACAGAAAGACTCTGATGGTTAGAGAAACAAAGAAAGGCCGCAGTCTTGGTTGGAGACGGACAGCCTCATCATCGCCGTAATCATCAACATCAAAAAGGCCTTTGGAAACGTCAGATTCTTCCCCGCCCTGTGTGGACTACTCTACAATTACTGAGGCCCAGCTTCAGGCCCTGGGGAGCTGGGGGGGGGGGCGGTGGTGAGGGGGAGTTAGAGGAGGAAGGGGAGAGCTAGGGTCTGTTAAGAGACAAATAACTATTCTCTTATTGTCCTTGAGGGCAGGGGCCTCCCTCGAGCCTCCCCCAGCGCCCCAGCTTCTGACAGAGGGAGACCATAAATAAGAAGGTGATCCTGAGTCTACCCCCTCCGAGTGATTCTGGTCCTGCTCCTCTTTCACTTTCTTAACAGCTGTGTGGTTTCACCTCTTTGATTTCACCAGCTCTAAGATGGCCATCCTAATTCCTGCTTCTCCAGGTTCTTGCAAGAACTAAATGAGATCCTGAGATCCCGTGGCCTCAGTGAAAGAGAATCCTAACGGGCAAAGAGAGTCACAGCCAAGGATAAGTCTGTGCCCATCCCTGCTCCGTGGCCCACATTTGGGTGGTCAAACAAAATGAGTCCCACCTTCTACCTGGGAACAGGATGTGTCATCAGTTTTCTGAACCAAGGTAAGTAAGAACATCAAGTGATGTGTGCCCTCCCCACCTGGGTGGGCTTCAGACCGGAGTCTCCCCTGAACATTTAACCTGCCTTTGGAGTTAATGTTGGACAGGATTCACAGTAGAACTTTAGTCTTGTGATGCTGTCCTCTGGATGGTATAAAAATAGAGACAGGAGGTGATGTGCGAAGATGACTCTACACACCGTTAGGGCAGGAGGCAAGGGGTGCTGATGAAGGCCAGTACGGACCAGCATCTTCCCGATGGGGAAACCCCTGCGAACATGGCCCTTGTTTTGCTGAGACGTCCAGGCCTGTAGGCAGCTCCAGCATGACCCTCCAGTCTTTGTAGAGAGGAACTCCTCCGGCACTTGGAATCCACTCCAGGACAGACCCTGCCCTCAAGACATAATAGGTGCTCAATAAATATAAATTAGATGGCTGGGGGCGACGCCCCGAGGACGCTGCCAAAGAAATACCAAATTGTGCAAGCAGCAGGCCAGTGTAATTAGACTGAGGATAGTCAGTTATTAATACCAGACATGCAGCAGCGTTAAGAGCCACCAACGGTAGCTGTAATGAAGAGGGAGTCACCTCCTGTGCCCTCAGGGCCCTCCCTCCAGGACAGCCTCCTGATGAGGACTAAGAGGGGCGGATCCGAACCAAGCCCCCCACCCCCTCCTGCTGCCTCAGGATCGCCAGCTCGCCTGGTGCGGAGATGGTCTCGTCTCAGTACCCAGCCCCCCAGGGAGGGCCCACGGCCATTCCTG